>NW_019060331.1:288980-375212 GCF_000696155.1 Zootermopsis nevadensis | reverse complement strand
TACAAGGACAACACTTCCAAACTGCTCTGTTATCCCCAAAACATGTTACAGAAACCCATGTTTTAAAACAGAGAAACATTATACCTGAGAGGTGATTCTGCTCCTTGATCAGCAAGGGCCGTAACAGCCAGGTCCAGAGCCTGAGTAGCGGTGCTCCATGCAAGATCCACTTCAATTAAACTATGACTCCACTTCTGTGCTATCAGCTCCAAGCCTGAACTAGACAGTCTTGTGACATAACACCCTGAAATACAATTCCAACCAATTAATATTTTACAATTTCTGTACCTGGCTGTTAAGATATGGTTCTTAACAGATTCAATGACCATTATAAGATAGCATCCTGTTGTGGAGCATAATAACTAATAATGGTATTCTATCTATCACACAACAAATGTAAATATATATTACTACAACATAAACTTCATTATAATGATACAGTTGGAATAATCGCACAGTATACACTATATGTGGGTGCACCCACATCTACTGTTATCTGAATTATTTCTGCAATATCTAGAACATAAGTATATTTTTTAACATCCTGGAGAAACAGAAAATCAAAGCATATTATAGATAAATAGACAGCTCTCATTTTATACAACACTAATTTCACTAATATAAACACAACCCTTTCTAATTTTAACAGTCGGCACCAAGAATTACAGTTCACAGTGGAGAATAAAGATTGTCTGTTTCACATTAAAATTTGAAGTTAACTTTTATTCTAATGCTAGGCACAATGCAACTTCAAGAACAAATGACTTCAGTTACACTGAAATTACTGTTTGTCAACAACAAATATTTTATATTTTTACGTAATTATCGCTATCAGTATAGCGACTGACTACAGATGGGATGACTGAGATTTGATCCCTGACAGGGGCAGAGGATTTTTCCTCTAGCCTCTGCATCCAGACCAGCTCTGGGACCTACCCAGCCTCTTATCAAATGGGTGCCAGGGTCCTTCCCTTGGGGTAAAGTGCAGGCAGGGCCCATATCTAGTGTCGAGGTAAAGAATGAGTAGAAACTACACCTCTTCTCCCCCCAAATGCCTACATGGTGTATAGCAGAACAGCATTACCTTACTTTTTCACTTTTAATTATGTAATGTTCTAACTGATGACACACATATGCATTAATTGGCATGGTACAAGGTGGTGTAAAGAATGTTCCCGAATGGAAGTTTAAATAAAAGCTTGAATATTCATATAATGGTACATACATTTCTATGAATACAAAGAACAATTCATGGAGATTTATCCTTTATGGATTACATGCTCAATATGACCACCAATGTGTCATGCAGCTTCTGAAACACAAATGGCTATGTGATCACTCGATGGTACATGTCCTCCGTAATTTCACAACACATTTTAACAATCAAAGCCCAGGGTTGTATAAAAACTGATTTAAAAAACCCTCAATAATGCAATGTGTGGTGAAATTAAGGAGGATATGTGCCGTTGAGTGACCACAAATGTAGCATGACACAAAGGTTGTCATATTGAGCATGTAACCCATAAAGGATAAATCCATGAATTATTCTTTGTGTTCATATAAATGTATGTACCATTACACAAATATTACAGCTTTTATTTTAACTTTTAATTAGGTATCATTTCATTTGCCACCCTGCATATAAACTACCATTTCTAAGTGCCATTGTTGCAGCATGCCATGTTGTTTTTAGAGTTCCTTTCAAGAAAATTAAATTGAAACTAATCTCTGGTGCACTGCACCCCATAATAAAACCCCCTAAAAATACACTGACTACTGGGGTAAGTTATCTACTTAGTTATGGAGGAAGTAAACATGTTAAATTTTGACAATACAAGACAGCAGTACTTCATGTTTTAAGATCATAAAGACCAGTTAGCAGGATTATTTTTTTACTCTGTTTGTGCAGTGAGTTCATGACTGTGAAACTGACCCTCATTTAACTTTATTACTTTATTCTATGATGAAACCTGGTTCCATTTGCATGGATAAGCCCCCCACCCCCCTACAAAAAAGCACTAACTGGAGTTCTGAAAATTAGTAATTAATGTGCAATACCTCTACTAGTGTGCGTGTATGTATGTTTGTGTACCGAGGCAACATTTTCAGCACCTCCTACAATCTAAATATGTTGCTTGCTATAGAACACTATGAGCTTTAAATCCTCACATTAGCCTGAATGTCCAAAGACACTCAACACTTCTGTCTGCATACTCTCTGTACTGATGAAGGATTTGGGACAGGATGAAGTTACACATTTCCATGAATCCTCCGTCTCCTGCATAGCTTATGCACAACATTTTCTCTCAACCCAAAGATTTATAAATAAGACTGGAAAGGTATAATCGGTATTGGAATACACCTATTTCCACGTGCATTCTTTGTACCTGTGTTCTGAATGCTCATATCTAACAAAAATATACATCATACTACATATACACATATTACACAAGCATTAAAATAAGTATCATCTACATAAGCACATCAATAGATCAAAGAGGGTGTAAAAGCATATCTTTCCAAAATGAGACTGATTCAGTAACTCTTATCTATTTATCTTTTGTTCACAAAAGAAAGTGGATCAAATTGCAATCCAACTTTGTAATGTCCACTATTACCACTAAAATACAAAAGCATAAATTTTTAAATGTTTTGTTTCTTCTCTACTGATTCATTTGTTTATTGGGAACTAACTGTTAAGACAACAGCATAGATTGAAGAAGAAAAACTTGACTATGTTCCTCAATCATGTTTTTCCACAGCACTGGATCGGACATGCTGCTGCTAATGGAGACAACAACCTTCTCCCTCGGCCATCCTGTTCGCAAGATCTTACACCGTGCAATTTCTTTCTTTTGGGGTTCGTTAAAGACAGCGTTTATATACCACCATTGCCCACGTCCATCCATGAACTTCGTGATTGGATAACGCATGCACTGCAGGCCATTACAGCGGACATGCTACACCAGGTCTGGGATGAGTTTGATTACCGTGTGGATGTGTGTCGTGTGACCCAGGGTGCACACATTGAAGGATTGTAATTAACGCATGAGAAACTTGGACAGTTTCCGCCGCTGACGATGTATGTTGTGCCCGTGTGAGGTGAGAAATAAATTTTTTATTAACTTTTGAAACTGCACCATTCTTTTGTGTATACCCTGTATTATAAACTGATCTATAAATGCACTACTAAGAATACAATATATTTCCAAATGCATCTTAGCCTTTAAAGAAAGTGTATTCATAAAATAAATCTTATCTATGCCTTACTTAACATCAAGTTCTAACTCTGCATATCATGTTTCCTAATATCTTCTGTAATGTACCATCTAGGCCACTAGGCCTATTAGTGGCCACAGTTCCACAGAAAGTATCCCCCTTTAACAACAAAAATAATGTAAATCCGTAATAATGTAACACAATGTGAGTTAGATCTGCAGTAGCATAATGAACTCACGTGCAGGGAATAATGGGAATGAATCCTGGTCAAGTCAACATCTTTTATTTTTTCATGCAGCTGCCATGTATTACAATGTACAATAATTACTGTAAGAAAGTTGTGTATTTTTCTAAATCTATAACCACACATCGCTGCATGACCCTATATTAAATGATACTAATGTTGCTCCCACCTCACAAGTTCGTTGGTCTGTCATGTTGGTATTACTGACTGTGGGAAATTAAAAAAACATGAGTATAGGGTAGCTTCCAATAGCATAACATCCATACAAAATTCTGTCAAAGTCCATCCACTGGTTCTCAAGATAAATTATGTGGATGAACAAACAGATAGATGGATAGATATCTTCAGCCCAAAATGCATTCATTTTGTGCACATCAATGAATGCACAATAATATTGATGCTACATTAAACACAAAACCTCTTCATCAGCAACTCTTACTTCATGCTGACAGCAAGGCCACAGCTTCTACTTCTTAGACAGCAAATGTATATGAAAGCAGTAGCAGTGTGAATGGCAGTGCAGTACCCAAGATTTTGAAATAAAGTTCCAAAAGAAATAGTTCTATTATGTCATGGAGTGATGATGAAGAAGACCATTATGAAGAGAGACAGGATGAAACAGACATATAAAGGAAAACTATTAATGGAGATAGTGACAAGGCCTAAACCACATGAAAGATAGATAATTTGAAATGGATGAAACATTAAACTAGAACAGTGATGCGCAACCAGTGTTCTGCAGCACACCAGTGTGCCACGGAGGCCATCTGGATGTGCCACAAAATGTTCACCTCATACTATAATTATAACCATAATGAGATAAATAATTTTTATGTTGTTTTCTGCTCTGTCTCAGTTTTCATTTTCTTCATTAAGGTCGGGCAGACAAGATCTACTGAATGGAATTGGAAAACAGCACAACCACTTTGCAGCAAAACATGTGCACCTCCACTTTACTTTTATTGCTACTCTGTGCATTTTTCTGCAAAAAGAGGCAACAGTAAATCGAAACCACATAGCTATTAAATGGATTATAGATTTTAATAATTAGATAATTATTGATGTCTAGCCTTATTTTAAATCTAAGACTTTTTCTGCTCACATCCAGTGTTTGTAAATGATGGTCATATTCCATAAAAATATCTCATATGCAGTGGGTTGCAGAAAACTGATTTGAATACTGTGAAATAATTATATATAATCTACATCTAAAAATATGAATATGTATCTTTAAGTTTTAATGATTAAATGATATGTATAAATATAGTTTAACTTATTTCAAATAATGAATATATTTAAAGTAAATGACAATAATAAACATGGTTAATTATAAACATCTAATAGAACATTTTTCAGTTGGGGTCGATTTGTAAAACGTTGTCGTGGCCAACAAACACACACACAATATACAAAATCCGTGGCGTAACAGCTCCAGAGAGCCAAAGCCGACTAGCTTGACTGCTGGCCTCATGTTCACATGCCTAAGCAGAGGTGAATGATCATCCAACCAGATATAGGGTGACGTGTGGTCAGCACAACGAACCCCCAGCCATTGCTAGTTTTCCTGACTGGATTAAGCTACCCATTGTAGCTCCCAAATTTCCTCACAATGCTGGGTTGGCACTGGTCCCATACACTGGTCGAAAGCTCATGAGAAAATTTCTTCTCCACCGAGACTCGAACCAGCGCGCATTCCGTATCGCCGGTCCGAAGCATGATGCCTCAGACAGCACGGCTACGGCGTGAGACCAATATACAAAATGGGGTTGGTGGAATGACCAAGAAAGCAATAAACTTCAACAAGCACAGTCCTTCTTCAGAAGCTAAAAATATGTTAGTCCAACCAACCAACCAACCAAAAAAAGCTAACTAAGGGTGGAGTCCTGCGCAAGCGCAAGCATCGTCCCTTCCTAGGCGACACCATTCCTGTGCATGAGATATTTGGTTGGCTGGATCTCTCGGGTTTGAACCCAGAGAGGGAGGGGCCGTTTCGGCTGAAGGCCTCTGCGGCGTGGGGGGGAGATCACTTCAGCTGATGGCCTCCATGATCCGGGGCGTGCCCCTATTAAATTATACCCTGGCATTCGCCTTACAACTGAGGAAAAGCACGGAAAACCTCAGTCAGGGTAGTGTGCAGTTAGTCAAGAAATACCACATATTTTATAGAACCCAGAGGTTCATTACCATGTTCACAAAAGCCTCCAACCAGCACTAGAACTCAATGTAAGTTAAAAAAATGTCTTTTTAACTAATCATAAAGTCATATAGAATGCTCAGCTTGACTACTAACTATTACTTCATGATAATCCACCAAATTTTACAAGCTGTACACCAACAGAACTTACCAGAAAGAAAAAGATGCTCTAAATCCCAAGCTGGAACTCTGACTAAACTTGAATCTGAAACTCGTGAACATCCCCGCACATCCAACAACTTCAGCTTATGAGAACTTTTCAAGATTCTTTCAACAGAATTGTCATCCATGACAGGTGTTGAACAGAATCCATCCACTGCATTACCAGCTACACTCAGCTCCTCCAGAGCTGGAAAACCAGGGGATGCAACCTATGGAAAGATGTCATAAAAGAAAGTTTCTGTAATTACAGAAGAAAATATTGCAGTTTTTGGTAAATAATTCAGAGAATTTTAAACCAAATTAATCAAAATCACATTAGTGGGTATAATGAAGCCTCTTTGGGCATTAAGACATGTTGGTATGCGATAATTTTCAACATTTCTGAGACTATCTCTGCCTCCATCAGGGACTGACACGACATGATATGTAACTGTTTGTTGCAGGACAAGCTACCATAACATATGCATACAACAAGCAGTTGGCTTCTGAAAAGCAACGTAAAGAACTAAAACATCAGACCTTTGAACAGCGATGTAAAGAAGTAGAATATCAGATAGAGACAGCGCTCAGGAAGGAGCGGGTTGCTCTAGTGAGATAAAACTGTCAATACATTAACAATAACAATGTTATATTAAAATCTCCCAAAAAACAAAATACATAAAACCAAAATTTTTAGCATATTTTTATTATAAGGTGTTCTTCACACTCTACTCTAGTATGGGCCAGTATGTATGTCTGTCTGTGGCAGTTTTCTGTGAGGGAAAGCAACCTGCATTACTGGGGGGGTTTCTGTTGCACAACAGGAAAAGAGGTCATTGTTCGAACACACCGTTCCACACATCATCATAACATTAGTGCAAGAATGGCCTAATGTGCAGCAATTGACCTTGAGTCACAATATTGAAAGAATGATCTAAGATCACATCAATGCAATAATGACCTCCATGACGTGGAGTGAAGAATACTCTGGAAATGTCAGTGTACTTTCAAAGTACACATCTTTCCAGTCTTGCTTTTATTGGCATGCTAGGCCTATGGTATCAAGTAAGTGTATGTTTCCCCCACAGTAATATCTGAAACCCACAAAACACTTTCATAATACATAACGAGAACATCAATTCATATTCAGGGCTGGCACAAGGGTATATGGCACTCATGGTGAACCTTAAGCCTTGTGCAATCCACCAATTAACTGTGTACATTAGTATGAATAAAACTTCTACATCTGTAATTTCAGACTGTCTTCATGATAAAGGAGAACAATGTGATACCAGTGTTGAATGTGCACTGTCATTGTTCTACACTTCGTACAAAATATGTACTAAAAGAAATACATATCAGAATTTAGAACCTCTAAAGAAAACAAGTATAAACAAATTACTGAACAGAAGTGAAACAGACCTGATATGCAAGTGACATAACAACTAAAGATGCCCATTGAGAAGACAATCTGCTTGTCAGGAAATTTACCACAACTGGTGACTTCATTACACATACATCAACCATTTAAATATAATATCAAGTAAAGTTGGCGGTATATTAGACAGCTGCAAATGCAAACACACATTTACTCTTTCCTTCCGTTTTTCTCTTATATTCTATGTTACGCTATCTTTCTTTTATTAATTTAGTTCTTCCCACCCCCAAATTTGGCCAACCTAGGAGACAGCCTTGCTTTAGTTAAACCAGCCATGTTACAGCCAATAAAAATACCAACATGGCAGCCACGAGACACTGTGGGGTGTAAGCACCACTGACTTCACTGAGCATATGTTTCTTCTGAAGCTAGTAGTTACTCAGTTGGCCAAGAAATTGCCTGCCTCTTATGAAATCTGAAGGTTCACTACTATGTTCACAAGAACCAATTAAAGGATCCTATATGGAACCATCTGAATCAAGTCCAAATCCTTTTATAATCCACTTTGAACCCGCACACCTTGAGAACAATGGTGAGCATGCTAATCACTAGTCCACTGAGGACAACTCCTGTCTCTCCTAAATGTTGGTAACCACCTACAAGATTACATGGTGTCACAACCCAGTTGACAATGATCCACACTGTCACCACTGTGAAAACCTCAAATCTACTATGCATGAAGAGACAATTATGGATGTTAAAAGCAAAACATTCACTAGAGAGTGCATATACTGTAAAATGAATGACAGCTTAAATTTTATGTTACATAAGTCTGTAGATAATTACCTGTTCCTTTAGCGTTGCAGTTGAAAGGGCAATCTGACTATTGGTTATTCTCAACACTCGTAGTTTCTGGCAACCTTCTTGCAATTTTTCAACGTGTAGTGGGGCTGTAGTATGAGCTACAGTTCGAAGATTTGACAGGTCAAGAACTTGTAAATTGGGACAATGAGCCTATAAGAAATAAAGCAAAACAATAAATCTTTCAATATAAAGATAATCTGATGTTTAAACACAACAACACTTGTTAACATGACAGAAAACTAATACCAGATTGATTGTCTGTAGGTATGTTCCTGAACTCAAGAGTTCAAATAATTTTACTCTGAAATATTACAAGCTTGATGAACTACTGTATGACTGTTAAACTGTAATAGAGTAAACATTTTTTTTATGATGGACATATGATTTTCCATATTAGTTAACTCCCCTTGTGATAAACCTACAGCATCATTATATCCTTAAAGAACATCATACTCATATGAGAAACCAAGAAATTGATTAAAGCAGGAACATGTTATGCTAAGCTATAACTTGTGCTTGTTTCTGATGTGTAAATTTAATTCAGTTCTTTATTATAAGTGTGCTGCATCAAAAGCAAGAAGGAAAATTACAGATACAGCACAATAGAACACAATAATAAATATAGTAAAACAAGAAACAGATTATCAAAAAATGGCATGAGTGTAGAGAATGTTAAAATGGAAAGGTAATACATCAGAACTTTTGTAATAATAATTAAATTAAATTAAGTCAATTAGATTAAATGGAGAAGAAGATAAGCAAAACAAACAAGGTACTAAATCAGAGAATGCATACAACACATAGTCAACGGCGAGAAGAGGTGTGAAAAGGGAAAAAGATATATAGATTTATATTAAATGTAATTAATATCTAACAATATGGATAGTAACACAGTTATTATAGAATGTGATATAAGGAAACAATAATTGTTACCACAATTAACAAAAATTAAATACCCACTAAGATCTCCTCTGCCTTCTTTTTGTCTCTGTGCATAAAACACAATAATGTGTATACTGTATGCTATGACAAATCAGTTTGAAACACTGCAACCTTTCTTCCAATTCAAAAGACTAATATGACATAACCTCCTATTAAATATTTTAAGAATCTCTACAAGAAGCCAATTTTTCTTCACTTATCTCACAGATAAAGGTTGTTCCAAACTGCCTCACCACAGCAACAAGCATTACATCCTTTATTAAGTACCAACAAATAAGACATAGGCCTATAAGCATGATTTTCAAATGTTGCCAGCATTCAGTAGTACAGATTACCAATAATCCATTATCACCTACATTCTCACATCTTATTAACAGACTCTAGATGTACTTACGGCTATAGCTGTTATAAGCTGAGGTATTGCTGCAAGCCTGTTATTTGCTAATATTAGATGGGTCAGTCTATCACCCATTGTTTTTGTGAGATGGCTTATTGAAAGTAGTGATATAGCACTCCGTGTGTGGTTGGTTTCAGGCTAAGACAAGGAAATAACATTCCATTAACAGTCTATATGCAGAATGTTTATAGATGTAGAACTGAAATAAATTTCAATTCATATGTCTTAATATACAAACATACACACATCTAAAATACTGTCTCCTTCACTTCACATTTGGGAGGTCAATAATGACCTTGACCAAATTATCAGCAATGACAGTCAAATCTTAGTAGCTCAGTATTATATAATTCAAAATACCAATTAAAAACTATGAGTGATATCATTCTAAATCTATAAGGTTTACATGTTTTGCAGTGTTCTCAAAAACATGCATCTTTGTATTCATATTTCAAAGCCTACAAATGAATTCATGATTAGCTCCAGAGATATTATAATCAAGACATTTTGCTTTAAGAAGCATTAGCTTGTATTTGCGGACCACTGGCATGCTACTCAGTTACAAATATGATGGTATGGAAAGAAAAAGTAAAAAGTATCCTGTTCATCATGTATGTATATTTTGTATGATCTGAAGATTTCACAGCGACTAAGTATAATGAATTCTTCTCAGGCTACCAGCCACAGCAGGTGGTTGAAAGGTGAAAACACCAACATTTCAAGAACCATCTTCGTCCTCGTCCTCGAAGTACTGAAGTACCCTATACCCTGAAGATGAGGAAGATGGATCTTGAAACACTGGTATTGTCACCTTTCAACCACCTGACACAACTAGTAATCTGAGAAGAATTCAATTTGTATATTCATCTTATAAACATATATTTATAATATTGGTACATGTATGCAGAAAGTTCCTTCTAATTTCCTTAAGTTTGTGCCCACAGGTCCCATATCAACAAATGGAGTATCCTTTTAGAAAGACTATGTATTAACCATCAATCCAAAAGCCGTGCTGTCTTGATTAGAATCTGCAGTTATGAATGTGGTAAAATTATCAACAATGCTAGCAATTTTTGGCTCAATTCAAAGCATATAAACTCTTTTCTCCAGATTTTTGAAGGGGTTGGCAATTTCTTCCCCAAAAACTACACATAATTTAAAAGCTCTTTTTGAAACAGGACATCAGTATAAACTGGATACTGTAAAACCCACATTTTAGTTAGACAATATCTCCAAAACCACAGAATATCTTCCTGATTTGTAATGATTCAGCAACAATGAATGTGAGTATATTTTAAAACAAAGTAACTCTCAAGTTTGTACCGTTACTGGCTACGTAATATGATGTACTATCTCGTGTAAATAGAATAAGACAACTTTAATGAAAACATTCATGTAATACAAATTTGTCTTCAACAATAAGGTAGGTGCTTGGCTTAAGTAATATTATTCAACAGACTTTCAGTGTGCATTAAAAGGGGCTAGTGAAACTGCTAGAAGTAGTAAATATGACAATCCTTTGATGTTCAATGAGAAGAGAATGATCTGCTGAAAAAGGATGTTTTGATTATGTCAATGCTGACAGACCTATAATGTCATGAAATTTGTTCTTAACAGACTTTAATGTAACGATTATAACAAATTTACAAGCCTGGTTTCAGTCATATCTAAAGTATTATTACATTTTTTTCTTTTTGAAGTATCAAACCTTTAAAAAAACTTAAAACATTGCCAAGCTCTAAAAAATAGTCCCCTGAAGCCTGTGATGCTGATTCATGTTGCATGATAAAATGGAAGTGCTCACTTCAGTCAATTCTTCAAATGTTTCCAATATAAATTACATGTTCCAAATTTTTGTTCAGGAAAAACTCAGTGACATAAATCTAATGCTTTTATTTTACTCTAAATAATTATGACTGGTTCTGTTACTAGCGCACATCCCAAAAAAAGCTTTTAAAAGATAAAATTAACCACAAATAACTATGGCACAGGAATGCTTACCATGACTTACAACTTTTTCAATACAGAATGACACAGCTTAAGTGAAGGACTCTTAAGAAATCTAGGGTGAATTCAGTTCTGAGAAAAACAAATAAAGATGCTTCCCATCATGGTTGACTGTCTCTTTCACAGAAATGTCATTAATTTCATGGCTTATAAATGCCAGACTGTATGGAGGGGTGATTCCACAGCTTAGATATTATTTTCAAAATTACTAAAGTTCAAAAGACATCACTTGACATGCTCTAACTTGCAATTTTCTCCTCAAGGGCCAATATTAATCTATCTCACCCACAGCTCCACAATTCACTGTTACCCATGGGTGTACCAAAATTAAACAGAACACTAATAATATTTACACGCATTTTTATGTATCACTGTTAAATATCATCTTACTATTGGTATTCTTGCAGTTTTATAAGTGTTTAATAGATTTTAATTTCTCAGTATTATTGTATTACAATGATTCAAAGCAAGTACATGAATGTGAACTGTTTAAATATTTACTGAACGAGTCAGAGTCCTAAGATACACTAACCAAACAACTTTTCTTGTAATATTTAACAAATTATTAAGTACCAAAGAAAAATTACAAGGGAAGTTCTTACATTGATGCTTGAGAGATCAAGTCGTGAGAGAAGTGGGCATTTAGCAATGAGAAACTTCAGATGTTCTGAATTTAGCCCTTTCCAACCTGTCATGTTGAGTCCTCGGAGATCTTGGCAACACTTGGAAATAACATCCAACACCGGTTCTATAGGTGTAAACTTCCAGCCACCTGTCACAATATCACACATTTATTTACTTCAAACAAATGCCAGTGCAATGACATATAAATGAAGATTCTAGCCAAATAATAATTCATTTCACATAATATTTAATGATGCTATATATACTTCTGAGGTTATACACACCACACTATGTACTTCATATGAAACAAATAGTACACTGGGAGTTATTTAGGAATTATGTGGTTTTATCTTATTTTAAAGTTACAGCAATTACCTATACATTATATTTGTTTCTTACAACAGTACCTTCCTTAATCATTCATATACAGAAATTACCCTAATTGAATGTTATAAAACTTAAATTAGGATGACTAGATTTCTCATTCCATGCACTAATGTCACAGAGATTTTTAAGAAGAGAGATAACAGACATAAACAAAATTTTCTGTAGAGCAGAACAAAACAAATTACCAAGAGAAATAATACAAAATACAATAAATAATATTTGTCTTACACACAGACTAAAAAATAGTCCCCTGAAGCCTGTGATGCTGATTCATGTTGCATGATAAAATGGAAGTGCTCACTTCAGTCAATTCTTCAAATGTTTCCAATATAAATTACATGTTCCAAATTTTTGTTCAGGAAAAACTCAGTGACATAAATCTAATGCTTTTATTTTACTCTAAATAATTATGACTGGTTCTGTTACTAGCGCACATCCCAAAAAAAGCTTTTAAAAGATAAAATTAACCACAAATAACTATGGCACAGGAATGCTTACCATGACTTACAACTTTTTCAATACAGAATGACACAGCTTAAGTGAAGGACTCTTAAGAAATCTAGGGTGAATTCAGTTCTGAGAAAAACAAATAAAGATGCTTCCCATCATGGTTGACTGTCTCTTTCACAGAAATGTCATTAATTTCATGGCTTATAAATGCCAGACTGTATGGAGGGGTGATTCCACAGCTTAGATATTATTTTCAAAATTACTAAAGTTCAAAAGACATCACTTGACATGCTCTAACTTGCAATTTTCTCCTCAAGGGCCAATATTAATCTATCTCACCCACAGCTCCACAATTCACTGTTACCCATGGGTGTACCAAAATTAAACAGAACACTAATAATATTTACACGCATTTTTATGTATCACTGTTAAATATCATCTTACTATTGGTATTCTTGCAGTTTTATAAGTGTTTAATAGATTTTAATTTCTCAGTATTATTGTATTACAATGATTCAAAGCAAGTACATGAATGTGAACTGTTTAAATATTTACTGAACGAGTCAGAGTCCTAAGATACACTAACCAAACAACTTTTCTTGTAATATTTAACAAATTATTAAGTACCAAAGAAAAATTACAAGGGAAGTTCTTACATTGATGCTTGAGAGATCAAGTCGTGAGAGAAGTGGGCATTTAGCAATGAGAAACTTCAGATGTTCTGAATTTAGCCCTTTCCAACCTGTCATGTTGAGTCCTCGGAGATCTTGGCAACACTTGGAAATAACATCCAACACCGGTTCTATAGGTGTAAACTTCCAGCCACCTGTCACAATATCACACATTTATTTACTTCAAACAAATGCCAGTGCAATGACATATAAATGAAGATTCTAGCCAAATAATAATTCATTTCACATAATATTTAATGATGCTATATATACTTCTGAGGTTATACACACCACACTATGTACTTCATATGAAACAAATAGTACACTGGGAGTTATTTAGGAATTATGTGGTTTTATCTTATTTTAAAGTTACAGCAATTACCTATACATTATATTTGTTTCTTACAACAGTACCTTCCTTAATCATTCATATACAGAAATTACCCTAATTGAATGTTATAAAACTTAAATTAGGATGACTAGATTTCTCATTCCATGCACTAATGTCACAGAGATTTTTAAGAAGAGAGATAACAGACATAAACAAAATTTTCTGTAGAGCAGAACAAAACAAATTACCAAGAGAAATAATACAAAATACAATAAATAATATTTGTCTTACACACAGAATAGATATAACTGTCTTTGGGTATTTATGTATGTTTGCTTCTTGTTCAAGAAGGGATCAGCCAATTTTCTGCAAACTTAGCATGTTTACACCTTGAATCTAGGACACAACCTGATTCAGCCACAGTTCCCTGCAGTAACAATTATTATTTTAAATAAACAAATGTACCAAGTCTCAACATTCAATTACATATATGTATCATCAATACCATAGATACTGGCAAATTTTCATATATTGAAATCTAGTGTGAATATAATGCATCTAGCAATTTTCAGTCTTCTTTCATTTTTTAATAAAATATAGTAGGCTTATGAGATCACTGTACTGTCTGTGTGTGTCAGTTTCACTTTTAAAGCAGCCAACTGACTTTAATGACATTTGGTATGAAAGTTATGCCATTGGGAGATCATCCAAACTTTCCTTCTTCTTCTCCCTACGTTGTTTCCATGTCCTACAAATCATCTAACAAGACAATCTCTCCACCTATCTCTGTCTTCCCAAAGCTTTCCTCCTTAATTTTATTATCTATTTTCTTCGATGTGACAACTTCCCTAACCTGCTGTTCCTGTCTTAAACACAGACTTCCTCCTTGGTGTCTTCATTTTAGTTTTGTGTTGAACTTCTTTAAGATTCACTCTTCCTTCATTGTTAAAACAAGCCCACATACCATCTTGTTCAATTATTAATTTATCTTTAAATTCTACTATTTATCAAATTTAAAATTCTCGCTCATTTGGTTTCTCCTTCTACAACTCTTAAAATCATTGAAGATAGCTTCTACTGGGTTGTAGTGCCATGTAGTCTGGTAAGTTTAACATTGTTTCAGAGGTTCTTGCTGACTCCACCAACATTCGGGCAGCAAGGACCTCTGAAATACTAGTAAACTTCTACCAGACTATAGATGACAACCACCTTTGTACTCAAATCCTACATAAAAATCCTAATTCATTCTACCATTAATCTACTAATATCTCGTCCATGTTTCCTCCCCATACAATGATATGGACATTTAGTAACTATACATAAACAACCCAGAAGACGGAAATCTTTATAAATAATTCTTTTCATTCTTACACACTTCCCATTTCCAGAGCATAACCCTAAATACCTGTTAAAATCATAATGCATGTTTTATTCTTTTTGTAATTTCTTCTTTAAGACTTTCACTTACCATTTACCACTTTCTTTATTTCATGATTATTACATTTTATCTTTCCGTCTCCTGTCTTTCGATTTAGTTTTGTAACCCTACATCTTTAAACTGATATTAAATCCAAAATTTAATGTAAAATCCCTCTAAAATTCCTTTTTAAAAATGCTTTCATTTTGTTCCCATATAATTATGTTATCTGCAAATATCACAGCTTTGGTCCTCCACCAACTTGTCCGTCTGTTACTCTTCTTACTCTCTCATCCATTACCATGATAAACAGCAAAGTGGATAAAACGTTTTCTTAACCCCTCTAAATATCTGAAAACTTTCAGATTTTTCCCCATCTATGAACATGCTATTTTCACATCTGTCCTGTATTCTCTTCATTCACTATGGAAAACTTTATTCACTGTAATACTTTCCATATTTCTTGTCTGTTTATATTATCATATGCCCTTCTAATATAAATAAAAGCCAAATATGTACTTTTTTCAAACTTTCACCTGTTGTAGCTACACCTGCTAAAACCATTCTATCTATTTGACAAACTGTACACATATTACAACTCGAGAAGAGCTGAAGAGATTTTCATTAAATTTTATATTGAGAAAGTTTTACCAATATTTGTCAACAGACTCCAGTTTTGGTTAATAATGGTCAACAACAATGGGCATTTTACATGAAGGCTTACATGTATTTTTGTGCACAAAAGTGATGGGTACAGAATTCCTCTGCCATTCACAAAGGTCAGATAAAATTCTTGTTACCATGCTAGAACTGTTATACTGTGTGTACATTTCCCAACGTATTCTATTAAAATTCTTATTAAAATGTGAAAATCTGTTCAGCAATTATCAAGTTGCAGACAAAGATATATTAATAGGCGGTCTGCAGAGATGCATACTTGCTTAATAACAACAACGTGCAACACATTCAGAAATCCAAGCAATAAAAAAACCAATCCCATAATTCAATCCTATGATTCAAACCTATCACCATCTAGAAACAAGCCCAGAATGTTAACCCATGAGCTAAATTGCATGTTACAATACTATTTTATTATAAACTTATAGTTACAACTAGTAAGCTATGCAGTAGGAAAGTGTAATTCTGCCCAACTCCTTGTATCTCCATCAGTTATAGGAACACAGTAGCTACACAAATTTGTGAGACAAAAATAATACTATCATAACAAAATCTTATGTCTTGAAATTAATTATAGTGACAGACAGGTTTAAAAAATATACAGTTTTTATTAGCTTTATTTTAAAGAAATAGAAATAAACATGTGTCACCAACACAAAACATTTCCACATGAAAGATACGGATGTCTATCATTGTAAACTGAGATGTAAAGTTGGTATTGAAACTCAAATGTCTAATTGTTTGAAAACCTAAAATCAACAATGCCAATGGTAAATACTTTTAAAAAGTTAATAATTATACAAACTCTAATGCAGTCTCATGCAAAGTGAACTCACTCTTCCAGGTCAGCTGGAGTCTTAGTGCATTCAGTCTTTGTCCTTCATGCAACTTCATGTATTTTACCCTGTATGACACTGACCATAATAAAAATTATGATAAATTAATTGATACTTTGATTTAATGATGCTTTCTGAAATGCATTAGTTACACAGTGCAAATGGAAGGATGACTAGGAATGATGAATAAAAAAATATTTAGAAGAAAGCAATCATAACCTATTTTAAGGTTAAGTGAGGAAAAGTAACAGAATGAAACCACATCCAATAGATATATGGCAATATAATCAGAGTAACTTAAAGTATTCTGAAATTTCTGTTGTAGTTCTAGATTTGGTGCAAATAAAATATTAAACACAGCAGTAAACTTACCAACATTTAATTCCTGAACTCTGGCAAGCCTATTCTCACACAGCCATCTTACAGTTTCACTAGTCTTATATTTGTCCTTGACACAAGGGCTAGCTAGATCAATGTTATACCATAAAGAAGGTGAGAGTGCCACATCCCGCCACAGACTGCAAACTCGACACATCCTGAAATAAACAATTCATTTGTATTGGCTTCGAAGATACTGTATACCTACCTTATCGGCGACTATACACAGTACATTCCAAATGACATTTTAAGAGATATATGGTAATATGATTAACAACAGTGATATATATAAAAATAATGTTACATTTCCAGTACTGAAATATGAGGTTTTCACAGCAGTGAAAATGTTGTGTCTTCTGAGTTTACAGTGTGTAGTCTTGTACACAGATGGCATTACACCTACAGGACTATACAGCAGTAACCCAGGAAATCACAACTGACATCTTCCAATATTAGTTACAAGTTACTTAAGAATATGTTAAACAGAATGTTATCTTCTAAACTGCAAGTCTGAAAATAAAATGGAAGAGAAAAACAAATTACTTCTGCATAATATATGGATACTGTTAAACTCACAACAGGTGCCACGAAAATAGGTTTACAAGATACTTCTAAATCATGAAGAGATAAAAGTTAAGGAAAACAACACTGTTTAATAATACCTCACTATTAAAAAGTTCTTTAATTTACAATACCAGAAACATTATCTCAAAAATATTATCACAAGAAACCCAGTTCACAAAATAACAAAATCACTCAAGTTACACTAGCCACTAAGCACAGGGTGTTCTTGTCGCATGAAACATATTATAAACTGTGTGTCAAATACAAAAAATAAAGGTCTTTCATATATAAGTATGTTCTCAGAAAGAAAGAAAGAAATACACTGAACAGAAATGGATCTCTGGTTTTGTGAAGCTTCAGTATTTGGGGATGAGCCATAACAAATGTTGATGGTTATCCAATGTTTCAACAAACACTGAAGCCTTATAGAGAGCAGATGGTTGGTGGCAAGCTGGATGGGACAAAAGAGATTGGTGGACTATAGGAGCAGACTGCTATCCACACAGTTGTGAAAAGAAAGTGATGTAAAACTTTTCAGGGATTACATGATGAGAAGAGAGAATCCACCACCAGTAAATACAACATAGATGGTACCATTTGGCATCAGCATACCATGCGGTAAGTTACTAAAAAAACTTTGTCAATTTTGCTGTTGTTCTTTCTTGCTGCATTGGGTAAATGTATAAATCTAAGGTGGCAGCATTCATTTATGTAAAGCATACATACACATTCTTCCTTTGCATAATGCATACATCCAAAAAATCTATTGCTTTTAAATAAGAATTATTTTGATCTTCTTAAGCTAAATTAAAGTTGAAGACAAAGATACTAAATTAACAGGGGCACAGTGTTCATGTTAGCCTGACTAACATGATTAACATGAATGCACCACCCTTGTAAATTTGTGATTTCTTATGTCACTGCTAAGGCTGAAAGGGTTAAAGATGATCAGTGGAAACTTAAATCTAAAATGATGTAAAATTTTAACCTGATACAGCATGAAGTTAAGGCATATAATTTGTAGACAGTGACCATAAATTAATTAGGATGTTTTAAAGGCAATTATATATGATGTCAGTATTGATTCACTACATAAATGACGGCAACATTTCTTAGTAAGATGTGGTAACAGTGACACATTCAATGTTTAATTTTTAGGTTCTGTAGAAAACCTCTTTAGAGTAATGTTTTGGTTTTAACGTGAGAGTATATTTTTTAAATAACTTGTGCACTTCCTTAGCCTATTACTTTTGTATTTTATTCAAAATAGAAACCTGACAAAAATATATAAAATGAAACTCTTCTACTAACACAAATTTAGAGCATGTACATCCAATCTTGCATATACAGGTGTGTTGATTTCAAAATCTTCTGGAACAAGATCCATATCTCAAGTCTAACAGCATTAAGATGCCCAAATACCCAGTACAACCATAACACAACTACTTTTTACCTGGTCTACTAAGCCTTCATGGTTTACAGTTTAACGTCTTATTGACACAGATTAAAAATGAGATTTGTTTCTTTGGTGGTTGAAGTTTGGATTGTAATCTTCCAGGTGGTGACACTGTGTATTCATGTAGGTGATAACAAAATTTAAGAGGAACCTGCTGCCTCCCTTTTCTTGGTAAAAGTGACATGAGCTAGGATGATGGTGAGCTTGATATCTATTGTTTTACTTATGGTCTGATCTAGGCATATAGATTTTTGCCACAGTTATAGTGTAATGTACACACATGTGATGACCCAAGTTGATGCTACGTTCTGCCTGAGATGATTTTTCTGATTTTTTTGTGGTTTATAAAACAATTGTCAGTATCTCTGATTATACAGCACCCAATAACAGAACGATTAATGAATGAAGAATCAATAATGATATCAAGGAAGTAATCATGGCCTAATTTAAGGTACTGTTCTTGCATTTTCCTGGATGGGCAGAAAAACCACAAAAACCTCAGTCAGGATAGCTGGAATATGAATCCAGGTCCTTCCAGATATGAAGTATAAGTGTTAAGCACTTGCCCACATTTGATTACAGACATGCCAACAGTTCTCTTTGACATAGGATGCAGAACTGAAACTTGCACCAAACAATACATGTCCACCTTCATCGTGTGAAAAAATCAGCTGTGGCAGAGAACCATGATGTGGGTTAACACAACCATCTATATGACACCAGTACTCTGGCCCCCTCTTAATTACAAAAGAAACCATACACATGGATTAGATCATCAGGGAAACTACAGATATCAATGCTTGCATTTTCTAATAATGGTGCAACATGATGTGTATAATTTTTCCATTGGACTTATCAATCAAGTTTTTAAACTACAATGTCTCAGAAGGTGGTTCTACTTCCCTCTTAAGGTAATCAGTGGGGGCCAAAAGGTCTACTTTCTTAGACTCCCTGGCCAAGCTAGTCTGAAACCTGAACCAAATATCATATACAGGTGTTCAGTACATTCACCATAATTTTTAAAGAAAATTGTGCCTATTGGTCAAATGTTAAAATCATCCTGATGGGTGGGTGGAAAATAATACAAATATTAGGAACCATAAACTGTCTGTCTCTTCAAACAACTCACTTGGTGAAATTCAAACAAAGTAAATCCAACATTTATTCCGTATTTCAAGGTAACTGGTAAGTTGCTGATTCTGACAGTACTTCATGAGCATTCACTATAATATTACATCACCCACGAGTTGCACATGCAAATAGCAACTACTTCCTGCAGCATAGAAGATCATGTGTTGTGTCACCTGGGTGTGCACACACATCCCACTCTTGTGCATATAGTTTCCAAACTCCTTTTGAATGACATGTGGAAAACAAAGCTCCCAGACCCATCTACACGAATCTTGGCAGAAGATAGGACCTACATATGAGTGCTGAAGCAAATCAAATTATTTAGTTTGAGTAGGAAAGTGAGTTGATTGTTAACCAAGCTGGTTGGTGGGACACAAAGAAAAGAAGCAGTGTACAACATGTGTAACCGACTGTCAGAAGAGAATACCAGTGTGAAACCAAGCAACAGTTTGAACAATCAAGATTTGTGATTCATAACTGTGAAGAACTGTTATCAACAGAAGTTATTTATAATGACTGTGGGGAAAAATAAATCAATGTTGTGAAAAAGGAACCCATGAGTCAACTAGTGATTAATGTTTCAATATTACATTTAATATTAGATTTAACCCTTTAAATTACAAATTTCATCAAAATAATATATAATAATCCCATTCCAGCCTGCAAGAAAACATACCTCAATACTGTTACAAACTTCAGTTTCTTATGATGCTTAGGAAAAGATTTGTTGTTTATTCTGAAAACCATATACGTAAAACCCATAAAAGGGATATGTTGGCACCATGTTGAATGACTGAATTAAAGCAGGTAGTATACACAGTTACCTCAACCCTACAAAGCCCAAAGCAACTCTGATACAAAGATATGGAGAGACAGATGGATAGATCTCACAAAAAATATATTTATGCACTTTCGCAGACAAAGTTTTATACAGAGATACAAATAAATAAATAAATATTACACTGAGAAGGTTGAATTGTGTAATTCTGACTGTGTTTGTGGATGGTCAGCTTGCCCATGTACTCTGCTGTTGACAGTGGTCTTGTGGGTTGTGACACTGTGTAGTCATGTACCAGGTTACCAACATTCCTTAAAGATTACACGATGTACAACCCAGAAGACTGCACTCAACATCTTCACCACCATGAGAACTCAAATCCTACATGTACACTTTTCTCTCTCATCTGTTTTACACACAGAGAACTGCAAAGCTGTAATTCTTAAAGATCTGTAATAAAATCATATTAGTAGTAGCTACATAATACATTTGTAGAAACAAATAATCATAAATATTTAAATAAAATTAAATACTGTGCATTGTCACAATAAAATAACTAAAATAAATTAATTACATAAAGCTACTAAAGCACACCTTTTGTGGTGATGCTTGTGGAAGCAAAGCAAAACATGACTTGAAATGAAAATTGGAGAACAAATTCCTGTGACAAGGGTTCCAAAAATATGACTCAAATCTACTAGCCTACTAAGAAAACAGTTTTCCCCACACAGATGGTGAATATTCACTTAACTCAGCCAGATATAATTTAGAATACAGCTTGAAAATGCATAACATAAAAGACAAAAATATTAAAGTAATCAGTCTGTAACACATTTAACCATTTTACTGATAACAGTCTCTTAAAACTGTAGTAATGACAAGATAATATATCATATAAGCAGTGAAGAAATGTTAACTACTTTTCATTCTTAAAACAGCCTAGTTCCAGTAATAAAATAATAAGTTTCTACATGTCATAACAATGAGGCTTCCATTTCAACATGATTTAAGTGAGTCCACATCACAAGAACATCTTCCTGGAAGGATAAACCTACGAAAATTTGACATCCAAGATATGCAAGAAAATTTGTTGGACCATATTATAGTTAGGGGTAGTCTAACTCATGAAAATGTTAACAGTGAGTCAACATTAATAGGGGCAGAGCATAAAGTTATTAATAAAGCTCAATACATCTGGCTGGACTATGTAAGCAGAAATAGTCATTTTCTGCAACTATGGAGAAATGAAATATAGTGTTGTTTTATAATGGACCATATGACATGACACTACTATCTGCAACAAACATCAGACATGGGCTTTCTGGCTACACTCACATATCTAAGCTGAATGCAGGTTAGCGTTCAAGATGGCACGTAAGTATACAATAAGACAACACACATTCATCTATGACAGTTATGGAAAATGCAATTCACCTCACATATGCCATAAAGAATTTCAACAAAAATTTCCTCATGCTGACATGACTGCAAGGTCTACCATTAATTTTTAAGTTAATAAAATCAGAATTATGGGTTCAGTAATGGATAAAGAAAGGGGATGACATCATGTACTGACTGAAGAAAATGATGATAATGGTGCAAGATAGAAATTTTCACCAAGAAAATCACTGACAAAACTTGCCCAGCAAGCAACATTTCAGACTCCTCTGCAAGAACCACCATAAAATTACTGACCTCAGCCATATATAAAATAACACAAATGCACTCATTCACTGAAATGAAGAGATCCACCTACAAAGATAAATTTTAGCAAAACTTTTCATTGAGTGATGAGGCCGTCACAGTGGCTGTGTGGTCTGAGGCGTGGGCCTTGTACCTCTTTGTCACTGGGACCGTGGGTTTGAATACCACTCAAGGCATGGATGTCTGTCTGCGTGTTTCTGTGTTGTGCCATCCTGTGTACAGGTAGAGGTCTTGCAACGGGCTGATAACTCGTCCAAGGAGTCCTACCAACTGTCTGATAGATCAAAGCCAATGAAAGTTGGGACCCACAGATGCTCAAGGCACTGAAAAACGGGTTGCCTAAGTATCCTAAGTGAGTGATGATACACTTAACCCATAATTACTGTTTCTTAATTATGAAGCCTGATTCTGTTTAAAGGGACATGTAAACATGCATAATAACCAATACCGGTCCTCTAAAAACCCAATTGTTCTTCATGAACCAAAAGTTGGTGTTAGGTGTGTAACTAATGCAAAGTAAGTAATAGGCCCTTTTTGTGGACATACTTAACTCAAAAAGGCATATTAATTTGATTTTGAACACATTTTCCCAGAGTTAACACATGAAGAAAGACTATGTGGTTACTTTTAACAACACACAGCAACGACACACACAGCCTGTAACTCCATGACTTTAATAAGAAAGCCAGCTCATTCTCCAGACCTCACATCATGCAATTTTTATTTCTGGGGTCGCTTAAAAAACAAAGTGTACAAAAAATCAAAACACATTGCATAAACTTGAAAAAAAAATCCAGGATGAAGTATCAAGGATCTCACCATCAGAACTGCAATGTGTTCAACTATAGCATGTTTTCACACTGCAATATATGTTTATGATACAATTTTTAACATCTCCTATGAATTGGTAAGTTTGTTTCGATGGTTATTCTGTTTTCTATTATCACATTCACAATGGCCCGATTCAAAAAGGAAGAAGAGCCCAAGATGCCTGAGTCAATTTGGTGTGCAAGGTAGTCCAACAACAACTCTGTTTTTTTACATTATCTAAGCATAAGTGCAAACAATCATAAAAACATATTTTCATGAAACAAAACCTGTTCTGATGTAGGCCTATAACATTAAAATCATATTGTGCAAAAGTATGCCATCCCACCATTCAAATCATATGACATTTAACAAAACAATATAAAAATTACTGAAGTTATATAAAATTAACAATGACTTTAAATCAAAACTGTCTGAAAGCTAACAAATGTCTTGATGATACACTCAGCTGTATACAGAAATATGGCTATTATCGATTTTCGTATGAATACAAGCTAAATGCTATTTAAATTAAAGAAATACAATTTTTCTTGCTGTCCACAAATTTTTCATTTTTTTTTCTTCAGCCATCAACAGAAATATGAACAGCCAATGTGGCCATGGTACTGAATAGGATGCCAACCTGTTCTAGATGATGGCTAAAGGATATCAACTACATATTATGCACCTAGCTTCAAACAGGATTGGAAAGGTGTACTCTTTGGAACGTTCTTCATGCCACATCACATAAATCACAATGTGATCTGATGCCATTGTTACATCTTAGGCCATTCTTACACTGTAATATAAGGTATTTGTTGTGCCTTAGGTCATTTTTGTATTTATGTGGTCTGAGGCAATTGTTCTGCATTGTCTTCCAGAAATGACCACTTCCCACTGCTTTGCATCAACGTGTTCCAACAATTGAACTTCTGGTCCAATTGTTGAATAATGACAACATCTGATCACGCAGGTTCCCTACCTCTAACTAACTAGATGGCTTACCGAACCCGAAGGTTCATCACCGAATTAACCAAAGCCCGCCACCAGACCCTGTCCTGGGCCAACAAAATCCAGTCTCCTTCAACTCCTATCTCCCATAGATCCCGCCTGAGATTATCCTCCCATCTACGTCTAGGTCTCCCCAGGCTTCCCAACCAATATATATCCTCCTCAACACCCTATTCTCAAACACCTGCAATCTGCATTCCTCTCTCTGAGTGAGAGACAATGTTTCGCACCCATACAAAACAACAGGCAAAATTATTGTTTTGTATACTTTAATTTTCAGGTTCTTAGAAATCAGACAGGAAGACAAAATATTTTGAACTGAGAAGTAGCAAGCAGTTCCGGAATTTAGTCTCCTCCTAACTTCCTCATGAGTATCATTTTGATTTGTTATTGTTGTTCCCAAATATTTTAACTTTGTAACACTTTCAAAGGATTTATTAGCCACCCTAAGAGAATTCTGTCTGCCTGTATTCTGATGACGAGATACTAACATGTACTTAGTTTTTTCTGAATTTACTTCTAGCCCCACCTGTCTACTAGCCTCTAGTAAAACTTCTGTGTTCGTCTTTATTGTATTTATATCGTCACCCAATAAATTAACATCAGCATATGCCAATAGCTGATGTGTCCCATTCAATTGCAAGCCCTCCTGCGTATCTTGGACTTTCCTGATGGCATATTCTAGCGCAAAGTTAAAGAGCAAGGGAGACAAAGCATCTCCGTGTTTTAGACCGTTCTTGATGAAGAATGTCTCAGATACATATTTACCTACTCGAATTTTGCTAACAGGTTTCAATTAAGCACATTTTTATTAGACTCACTAACTTCTTTGGTATACCAAATTCAATAATAATATTATATAGCACTTCTCTCTTCACAGAGTCATAGGCTTTTTTGAAATCTATAAATAATTGATGAAAGGCCCCACTGAACTCCCATTTTTTCTCTAGTATCTGATGAATGCAAAAGATCTGATCAATCGTTGATCTGTTTCATCTGAACCCATACTGATGATCCCCAATAATTTCATTCGCATATGGGGTTAATCTTGCCAAAAGAATGTTTGACAAAATTTTGTATGAGGTTGATAGCAGAGAAATTCCTCGGTAATTACCATACTGTCTTGACCCCCTTCTTATGAACAGGAATAATTATGGATTCCTTCCATTGTTGTGGCATCTCTTTCTTATCCCAAATTAAATGAATAAGCTTATGAATCCTAATACGCAACTCTTTGCCACCTGCTTTAATTAATTCTGCTGGAATCTGATTAATACCTGGAGATTTATAACTTTTCAGTTCCCTACCTCTACAGGAAAAATCTGACAGACACATGGATAGGCCAAAAAGAATTCTTCCCTCATGCTAGAACATGAAGAACACCTAAGAATAACATGATCGTTGGTATGAAGAGCTAGGTTGCTTTAAATGGCATACTGTTTTACAAAATATGCTGTAACATAGTGGTCACATTTCATTATCTCATACACGTAAGCTGAAACTGTGGGTTTGCATGTACATATGACACCAAACTTATCATGCTCATTCCTTGAAACCAGGAAAAGAACAGAGAAAGGTCAAAACGCTGGAAAAAGAGTTCAATTCCTGGTGAAGTTGGTTGCTATAGCTCAGAAACTATTCACAATAGAAGAACAGTGCCAAGACCAAAGATATTTATCGCAAAGAGGAAATTATAGAAACAAAGGCCACAACCCAGAAGCACTGTTTCCAGTGGAAATGGTTTTCTTAGCTCAGAAACTAAGCATGATAGAAGAACAGTGCGAAGACCAAAGTTGTTTCTTTTGAAGAGATCACAGAAACAAAGGCCACAACCTGCCCTCGGTTCAATTCATGATGAAAATAGTTTCTGTAGCTAGGTAACTAAGCACAATAGAAAAAAACAGCATAGGCTAAATTTGTTTAGTTCAGCAAGGAGATTACAGGAACTAGGTCACAACCCCAAAAGAATATCCTGGGTTCTGTTCTGGTGCAGAGAGTTTCAGTACCTCAAAAAGTAGGCATGACAGAACAGCATAAATAACAAAACTGTTTGTGCTGTGAAGAAATCACAGGAACTAAGATCACAAATCCAAAAACTGTCCTGGGTTTGAGTCTCAGTCAATATGCTGGATTTTAATTAAATTCTTTACCATTAATGTGCTGCATCAACAGACTGATAATGAAGATGGCTGTCTTCTGGGATGTAGCACTAAGTAGTCTGGTAGAAGTTCACCAACATTTCAGAGGTCCTTATTGCCTCCATCACTATCAGACTGCACGGCACTACAACCCAGAAGACAGCCATCTTCAGACTCACTGCAGTGATAACCTCAAATCCTAGCCAGAATATAACATCTATGATATTCAACAATATTTATCAAATGATGAAGACTATGGTAAGCTTTGTTAAATTTCCCTCCAATAACACAGCGAGAACTCTCCTAGTTCATTTTTCTACAAACATATTTTGTAAATATTTTTCTCTGAAAGCACTGGAATATTTACATATGTGACATGTCCTATTTGATATAAATAAAAGTGTAAAGAAAATATAACCTGATAAGGAAAGGTAGACATCCTTCCTCTTGGGTGACCATGTAGAAAATATCATAAAGTGTTTGTCTTGGCAGTCGGAGACCCCAGTCACTCTGCTCACCAAATTCATCAGCTTCTGACTCTTCACTTACACTCTGATCCATCCAATTCACCTGTTTATTGGAACCAATGTCAGATTCTTCATCCTCAGTATTTGAACCTTTCTTGCTCTTTCGTTTCTTCCCACGTTCTCTTCGCCTATGGGGCTGAATCACAGTAGGTGATGCTGAAGATTTCTTAATTCGAATCTTAATGCCATTTTGGTCAGGTGATATCTGACTCTGATACGTAACTGGTTGTTTCTTCTTCTTGGTTGGACCTGGAGGACGTCCCCTTGCCGTGATCGTTTCAGCCCCTTTACGTTTGCGGCCTCGTGAGGAAGTGTACCTTCCTTTTGGCGTATTGAAACATTCAGAAGAATGTGCACTTTCTACTTCTCCATCCTGACTTTCATTTTCACTTTTGGGTGACTCCTGCACTTTGGGTTCATGTGACACAACTGTCAACTTCTTACTAACATTTAGCTGATTATCTGCACACTTTGTACTTGTCTTCTCATTGTGAATGTCTTTTTGTACTACCGAAGAATTATCTGTCTTTATCTCTTCTTTGAATTCATTACTTTCACTGTCCCTTAATTTATCTTCTTTCAGAGATTCACTGAGATTTGTTAGGTCCTCATTGTTAGGGGATAAAAATTGGTAACTCCCATTCCTTTCATCTTCAGAATTTGTGGTTTCTGTAATGCTTGAACAGGAGTTCTGAGAGGTAATTAATTCTGCACAATTTAAAGGAATTTCACTTTCCTGTGTCCTTTCACTAGAGGAATTAACAGAATCTGTACAGTTTTCAAAAAGATCTTCCCTTCTAACTAACTAGATGGCTTACCGAACCCGAAGGTTCATCACCGAATTAACCAAAGCCCGCCACCAGACCCTGTCCTGGGCCAACAAAATCCAGTCTCCTTCAACTCCTATCTCCCATAGATCCCGCCTGAGATTATCCTCCCATCTACGTCTAGGTCTCCCCAGGCTTCCCAACCAATATCCGATGAACACCACTTGCCCCATCCATGCGCGCTACATGTCCCGCCCATCTCATTCTTCTCGACAATCACCCTAACAATATTGGGGGAGGAGTACAGATTTTTAAGCTCATCATTATACAGTTTTCTCCATGTCCCATCGTCTTCTCTCCTAGGCCCAAATATCCTCCTCAACACCCTATTCTCAAACACCTGCAATCTGCATTCCTCTCTCTGAGTGAGAGACAATGTTTCGCACCCATACAAAACAACAGGCAAAATTATTGTTTTGTATACTTTAATTTTCAGGTTCTTAGAAATCAGACAGGAAGACAAAATATTTTGAACTGAGAAGTAGCAAGCAGTTCCGGAATTTAGTCTCCTCCTAACTTCCTCATGAGTATCATTTTGATTTGTTATTGTTGTTCCCAAATATTTTAACTTTGTAACACTTTCAAAGGATTTATTAGCCACCCTAAGAGAATTCTGTCTGCCTGTATTCTGATGACGAGATACTAACATGTACTTAGTTTTTTCTGAATTTACTTCTAGCCCCACCTGTCTACTAGCCTCTAGTAAAACTTCTGTGTTCGTCTTTATTGTATTTATATCGTCACCCAATAAATTAACATCAGCATATGCCAATAGCTGATGTGTCCCATTCAATTGCAAGCCCTCCTGCGTATCTTGGACTTTCCTGATGGCATATTCTAGCGCAAAGTTAAAGAGCAAGGGAGACAAAGCATCTCCGTGTTTTAGACCGTTCTTGATGAAGAATGTCTCAGATACATATTTACCTACTCGAATTTTGCTAACAGGTTTCAATTAAGCACATTTTTATTAGACTCACTAACTTCTTTGGTATACCAAATTCAATAATAATATTATATAGCACTTCTCTCTTCACAGAGTCATAGGCTTTTTTGAAATCTATAAATAATTGATGAAAGGCCCCACTGAACTCCCATTTTTTCTCTAGTATCTGATGAATGCAAAAGATCTGATCAATCGTTGATCTGTTTCATCTGAACCCATACTGATGATCCCCAATAATTTCATTCGCATATGGGGTTAATCTTGCCAAAAGAATGTTTGACAAAATTTTGTATGAGGTTGATAGCAGAGAAATTCCTCGGTAATTACCATACTGTCTTGACCCCCTTCTTATGAACAGGAATAATTATGGATTCCTTCCATTGTTGTGGCATCTCTTTCTTATCCCAAATTAAATGAATAAGCTTATGAATCCTAATACGCAACTCTTTGCCACCTGCTTTAATTAATTCTGCTGGAATCTGATTAATACCTGGAGATTTATAACTTTTCAGTTCCCTACCTCTACAGGAAAAATCTGACAGACACATGGATAGGCCAAAAAGAATTCTTCCCTCATGCTAGAACATGAAGAACACCTAAGAATAACATGATCGTTGGTATGAAGAGCTAGGTTGCTTTAAATGGCATACTGTTTTACAAAATATGCTGTAACATAGTGGTCACATTTCATTATCTCATACACGTAAGCTGAAACTGTGGGTTTGCATGTACATATGACACCAAACTTATCATGCTCATTCCTTGAAACCAGGAAAAGAACAGAGAAAGGTCAAAACGCTGGAAAAAGAGTTCAATTCCTGGTGAAGTTGGTTGCTATAGCTCAGAAACTATTCACAATAGAAGAACAGTGCCAAGACCAAAGATATTTATCGCAAAGAGGAAATTATAGAAACAAAGGCCACAACCCAGAAGCACTGTTTCCAGTGGAAATGGTTTTCTTAGCTCAGAAACTAAGCATGATAGAAGAACAGTGCGAAGACCAAAGTTGTTTCTTTTGAAGAGATCACAGAAACAAAGGCCACAACCTGCCCTCGGTTCAATTCATGATGAAAATAGTTTCTGTAGCTAGGTAACTAAGCACAATAGAAAAAAACAGCATAGGCTAAATTTGTTTAGTTCAGCAAGGAGATTACAGGAACTAGGTCACAACCCCAAAAGAATATCCTGGGTTCTGTTCTGGTGCAGAGAGTTTCAGTACCTCAAAAAGTAGGCATGACAGAACAGCATAAATAACAAAACTGTTTGTGCTGTGAAGAAATCACAGGAACTAAGATCACAAATCCAAAAACTGTCCTGGGTTTGAGTCTCAGTCAATATGCTGGATTTTAATTAAATTCTTTACCATTAATGTGCTGCATCAACAGACTGATAATGAAGATGGCTGTCTTCTGGGATGTAGCACTAAGTAGTCTGGTAGAAGTTCACCAACATTTCAGAGGTCCTTATTGCCTCCATCACTATCAGACTGCACGGCACTACAACCCAGAAGACAGCCATCTTCAGACTCACTGCAGTGATAACCTCAAATCCTAGCCAGAATATAACATCTATGATATTCAACAATATTTATCAAATGATGAAGACTATGGTAAGCTTTGTTAAATTTCCCTCCAATAACACAGCGAGAACTCTCCTAGTTCATTTTTCTACAAACATATTTTGTAAATATTTTTCTCTGAAAGCACTGGAATATTTACATATGTGACATGTCCTATTTGATATAAATAAAAGTGTAAAGAAAATATAACCTGATAAGGAAAGGTAGACATCCTTCCTCTTGGGTGACCATGTAGAAAATATCATAAAGTGTTTGTCTTGGCAGTCGGAGACCCCAGTCACTCTGCTCACCAAATTCATCAGCTTCTGACTCTTCACTTACACTCTGATCCATCCAATTCACCTGTTTATTGGAACCAATGTCAGATTCTTCATCCTCAGTATTTGAACCTTTCTTGCTCTTTCGTTTCTTCCCACGTTCTCTTCGCCTATGGGGCTGAATCACAGTAGGTGATGCTGAAGATTTCTTAATTCGAATCTTAATGCCATTTTGGTCAGGTGATATCTGACTCTGATACGTAACTGGTTGTTTCTTCTTCTTGGTTGGACCTGGAGGACGTCCCCTTGCCGTGATCGTTTCAGCCCCTTTACGTTTGCGGCCTCGTGAGGAAGTGTACCTTCCTTTTGGCGTATTGAAACATTCAGAAGAATGTGCACTTTCTACTTCTCCATCCTGACTTTCATTTTCACTTTTGGGTGACTCCTGCACTTTGGGTTCATGTGACACAACTGTCAACTTCTTACTAACATTTAGCTGATTATCTGCACACTTTGTACTTGTCTTCTCATTGTGAATGTCTTTTTGTACTACCGAAGAATTATCTGTCTTTATCTCTTCTTTGAATTCATTACTTTCACTGTCCCTTAATTTATCTTCTTTCAGAGATTCACTGAGATTTGTTAGGTCCTCATTGTTAGGGGATAAAAATTGGTAACTCCCATTCCTTTCATCTTCAGAATTTGTGGTTTCTGTAATGCTTGAACAGGAGTTCTGAGAGGTAATTAATTCTGCACAATTTAAAGGAATTTCACTTTCCTGTGTCCTTTCACTAGAGGAATTAACAGAATCTGTACAGTTTTCAAAAAGATCTTCCCTTCCCAAATCATTCTGGGGAGTCATCTGAGTTTCTTGACCACTGAGTACATTACCTGCCCTATCACTGTCTGTACTACAAGGCATGTTTGTAATAGCATCTCTTGGTTCAAGCATAAAATCTTTCAAACACTCATGTTCTGGATCAGATGTATTTACTGGTCCATCACCAAACATATCTTCATGATTATCAAAGCATTCCCCATTTCTGTCATCCATAATGAAACAGTAGTATTGCTATTGTAACTTTCAACTACATATTCACTACCTATAACTTGATATTGAAATTCATTCTTATGCTGAAAGTCACTTTATGCTGGAATCTGAAAGTGAAAGAAAAACTGAATGTGAAAATGTTACAAGGCTGTAAAAATAAAGTAAATTAAGTCATTCTTATATTGGCATGCATAAGACAATTCAACACATTCAAAAGCACAGACACTCATACATGTATAACAAATATCGAAAAGCTATATCAGAATAGAACAGAATTTATTTACATTCCATAGATCCTTCATAAACTCAAGCTAAGAAAGTAGAACATGTCATAGCACAAATACAACACTTGTTTCTTATACAAATATAAATTACATAGTTGTAACAGTAATTTACAAACTACAGTATTACTGCAGAAATAATTACACAATAAAGTATACCCACTATTGCTTACATATATTTTATTCAAATGTTTGCATTCATGTGAAGCTCCATTGTTGCTTGAATGAAATCAACTTATCCTCAGACAAATATTCGCACCATTCAGTGGGAGTCCTTGAAAACCTGACTGTCCCTCGAAGAGTACACAGAACACATTCCCGGCTTTGGCCTATGAAGGCTCTATGGAATTAGCTAGTATACTGCAAGATATTAACTCAAGTCATTAAAAAGGCTCAACGTGTGCATTACAATAAACAGATATTAGAGTCAGATAACAACGTAAAAGCAGTCTGGAAAATTGTGAAAAAGGAGACAGGTAAATATTCTACAGAAGAAGTGGCCCCATCAATAAAGATAGAGGATAATATAATAAAGAATCTTAAATTCACAGCAAATTCTTTCAACACTTACATCTTAACAATTATAAAAAGAATTAACAATGACACACCAACCATAACAACAGAAGATGCAATAAAGTGCCTTGCTGAAGCAATCCCTAAAACCTTTCCAAATTTAAGTCTTATGCCCACAACAACAAATTAATTTAAAAGTATAAAAAATTCTCTCAATTTAAAAAAATCATGTGGTTATGATGAAATATCGACAATGCTACTAAAAAGCTGCGATGGTAGTAGGAGCTTTCCCATGATGACTCAAATATTCAAAAGTTAAACCTCTATATAAAAAGGTGAAAAATCTTACATGTCTAATTACAGAACAATTTCATTACTAACCGCATTCTGTAAAATATTTGAAAAAGTTATGTATAAGAGAGTAAGTGATTTCTTAAACTCAAAAGTCTTTGCAGGTGAACAATTTGGATTTAGGAAAAATCTCTCAACTGATAAAGCCCTGTTCAGTTTTACAGATGAAATTTTAAGTGCACTAAATAGTAAAGTGTGTGTTGGTGGAATATCTTGTGATTTTGCTAAAACATTTGATTGTGTATATCATGAATTATTACCATTAAAACTAAATTTTTATGGAATTTGAAATATAGCTGACAAGTGGTTTAAATCGTACCTTCATGACAGAAAGCAACAAGTAGAAATAAAATCATCAAATTTAAATGAAAGCACCTACTCAAATTTGGGTACTGTAAAACATGCAGTGCCTCAAGGTTCAATACTTGGTCCTCTGCTTTTTCTCGTATATATCAATGATCTGCCCCCAACCATCAACTCTCATTCTAAACCAATACTCTTTGCTGATGATATTAGTTTTATTATTTCACATCCAGAAATTGATTGTTTTCAAAATTGCATAAATGATATTTTTGCTAGATTGAACAAATGGATTAAAGTCAATAGACACATTAAATTTTAACAAAACAAATTTTATGAAATTTTGTACTAACAACAGAACTTGTGTAAACCTAAATATACGGTATGATGATAAAATAATCGAGGAAATAGAAACAATTACATTTCTTGGCCTATAAAATTGACAATAGATTAAACTGGAAAACACATATTCAATACATTATCCCTAAACTAAGCTCGGCATGTTTTGTTATGAGGACAGTTGCAGCAGTCACAAAAACAAAAAATTTAAAATTAGTTTATTTTGCTTACTTCCATTCCTTCATTCATATGGAATCATTTTCTGGGGAAATTCAATGGACAGCAAAAAAGTATTTTACACTCAAAAGAGGATCATTAGAACAATGGCAGGCACTAAAAGGAGACTCTTGTAGGGAATTATTTAAGACGTTTAATATTCTTTCACTATCCAGTGAATTCTTGCTCTCACTATTATCATATGTAGCGGATAGTATGGAAAAATTTCAAACAAATACAGCTATCCGCAATATAAGAACAAGATACAGATACAACCTTCATGTGCCGATTTCTAACCTCAGTAAATATCAAAATGAGTTTACTATACTGGAATTAAGTTATTCAATAATCTTCCACCTACTATAAAAAGTTTAAACCAAAATATAAAAATGTTTAAGCCAGAGATAAAAGAGTACCTCTTATCTCACTCCTTCTACTCAGTAAAAAAATTTATAAATACAAGTAAGTAATAATAGTAATGGTTCTCATCATAATTATTTTGCTGTAATGCCGTAGTTCCAAAAATCTGTCAATACCTATTATAACTATTTATTTATATTTGTACTAGAAACAAATATTGTATTTGTGCTATGACCTGTTCTACATCCTTGGCTTAGGCCTATGAAAGATCCATGGAATGTAAATAAATTCTTTTCTATTCTAATTATGAATTATCAGCACCAGACAAAAACTTTTAATGGACAGCAAGTACTTTGAAATTCTAGACACAAATATTCTAATATTAATTTCGTTTTCTATTAATATTTCTTTAGAGGCCTGGAATTATTTTTAAAAACCATGCAAAGTACACCAAATCAAGTTCTTTTTGACATATTTCAACATAGCTGTATAAAACAAGTAAATGTCTTCATTTCAAAGACATGAATATACAGATTTCTGCTTGTAACTATTTTCAACTGAATTACAAAGTTCAACTGCTTGCATGCCTCCACTGTTCAAGTCAAATATGCATTACCAAGGCCAATCTTCGGTAATAAGGGAAACGGGTACGCCCCCCTTCGTTACAACGTACGTTCAATCCAAATCATCATCAAGTAGGATGTTTACTAACATTGACAAGCGACAACAAACATTGGTATGTGTCAAAATGAAGTGCCAGGAATTAGTTTGTTATATTTCATACAAACACATCCAACAGTAAATAATTTCATTCCACACTTGTTAGAAAGACGATAAATTATGGTATGTAACAGCAAAATATTTAATGAAATCACGGAGGATATGGGATTTTCATGCGTTTTAAAGTAGTTAAATACGATTTCTAGAAACAACCCGTATTATCTACAAGTAAGACACTTACCTGCCATTTCCAACTATCCCGCTCGAATTACGTCTGCGCGTATATGAATTCTTCAAAACTCACCCATAATCATTGGCATTATCCATATAAATATCACAATTTATATCCATTTCAAAGATTTTAGAGATCGTGCCACTGACCTTCGACCAACAGGAAGCAAATTTACTTCCAGATTCTACCGCTAGATGCCTCGCATTGTGAGGCCGTAATAGTTTGTAATGATCCCAGCAATACATCCATATACTTATATGTATATTAATCTCTTCCTATAAGAACATTGTAACTAGGTTATAGATCACTAATTGTTGTCACATTTTATAAAAAACAAACAAATTATAGTTATCAACCATGTTTCAACGCGGTGAGTGCTCAACTGTGTACCTTCTTTCGGTCTTCGTTGGTTCAGTTGGTCACATTGGTATATAAATCGAATGCATGGTGAGCAATGTCAAAGTACTCGTATACAATTGTTGCGAATTATTGCTGGATGCTATGGAATATATGTTTCATAGCAGGTTGCTGCTATGGAATGAATTAATCGTTGATTTTAATTGTTAAGATCGATGGTTGTGTATTTTTCTACTAAGCCGCAAAGACGTTAACTATGGAGTTAAAAGTCAAACAGCTGCAAATATAGGGTTTAAATTTCTTATTCCTACATGGAAAAGGTAAATGTCTCTGTTTCATCTGCAATATATTGGTTTTGGAGTGGGTATTCATACAGTAGAGAATGACAGAAATCAAAATTACAGACAAAACTAAATTAAATAAAGAACATTTTAAATTCATTAGAATATTTGCTACCATTCAGTTCATAACCCTTTCCCTTCCATCTATCTCTTAACAAAGATTAAAATGGCAATATAGAACTGTTTTACCTTTTGTATGGGCTTGAAATTTGGTTGCGCAACCTAAGTTGAAAACGTTAAGGGTGTATTAAAACAGTGTGGTGAGGAGAATATTTGGACCAAATAGCCAGGAAGTAATTGGAGGCTGAAGAAATTGCATAATAATGAACTTCATAATTTGTGCTGTCCACCAAATAATGTTATGATGATGAAGTGAAGGAGAATGAGGGAAAGGGCATGTAGCGCACAGCGGGGAAAGATGCACACAATATTTTTGTGGAAAACCTGAAGGAAAGAGATCACTTGTGAGTCCTGGCATAGATGGGAGGATAATATTGAAATTTACCTTACATAGGACATGAGTATGTTGACTTGATTCATCTGGCTCATCATGAGATCCAGTGATGGGCTCTTGTGAATACAGTAATCGATCAAGCTTCAGCCCTTATAAAAGATAGAATTTTTTGATAAGCTGTTTGCTTCTCATTAAGGACTTTGCTACATACAGTTATTCATTGATTGCATTCTGCTATTTTGATTTCCACTGCTTCCAAGCAGAGACGCCGTGGAACGGAAGACCACCCTCCTTCTCAAGAAGTCATCACTTCCAGAGGAGGTCACCAACAGCTAAGCCCCCATGGTTCGAGGCCCCCTAGACTGTATGGGCTACCTAAGATCCACAAGGAAGGAGCTCCTCTCAGGCCCATCGTAAGCACCATCGGCGCCCCAACCTACCGGTCTGCCCAATATCTTGCGGGACTACTCGGTAGATTGGTGGGGCACTCTCCACGTCACGTGAAGAACTCCACCGAATTCATCAATACCATCAAGTCGCTCCATGTGGGCCCTGGGGACATCATGGTCGGTTTCGATGTCGTGTCTCTCTTCACCATGGTACCCGTTGGTGAAGCCCTACGTCTCCTGGAACGGCACTTCAATGGAGACGTCTTTGGGCTGTTCCATCTTGTACTAACATCATCCTACTTCAAGTTCGGCGGCCAGTTCTATGAACAGACCTACGGTGTGGCTATGGGTTCCCCACTATCACCTGTCATTGCCAATTTCTTCATGGAGCATTTTGAAGAAATGGCGATGGACGGGGCGACCTTCAAGCCCCTCTGTTGGTTCTGTTACGTGGACGACACATTTGTCATCTGGCCCCATGGTCCTGGCAAGCTCGCGGAGTTCCTCAACCACCTCAACAGTATTCACAAGAGCATCCAGTTCACCATGGAGACAGAAAAGGATGGCCATCTCCCATTCCTCGACATAGATATCCACCGGAAACCTGATGGCTCATTAGGCCACAAGGTTTACCGGAAACCAACTCATACTGACCTTTACCTCAATTCCAATTCCCGTCCAACAAACAGGCTGTACTTTCTACCCTGGTACACAGGGCCAAGGCCCTTTGTGGCCATGAGAGCCTAAAGGGTGAACTGGGGATACTCACCACCACCTTCAAGAAAAACGGATACAGCAACCAACAGATCCAGAGAGCTCTCAATCCGCCTGCGAGGCTGTCACCGCCTCCTGAAAAACCAGCCTCGGTTGCCTTCCTGCCCTACATCGGAATGACCTTCAACCGCATAAGCAGGCTGCTGGCCAGGCACAACATCAAGTCTGTTGGTCTTCCGCCAAAGAAAATTCCCAGTTTTCTCCGGCTGGTCAAGGACGACCTAGGACTGAAGATGCCTGGCGTATACAGCATTCCTTGTGAGTGCGGTAAAGTCTACATCGGTCAGACGGGCCGTTCCGTTGAGGCCAGGATCAGGGAGCATGAGCACCACATCTGGATCGGGCAGCCTGAAAAATCTGCGGTTGCTGAACATCACTTCAACATGGAACACTGCATACAGCTCGGGGACACTTCTATCCTCTCCTCAAAAACTGGCTACATGGATCGGATAATCAGGGAAGCCATCAAGATCAAATTACATCCCGATAACTTCAACAGGGAGGATGGGCTTTACCTGAGCCGGTCCTGGAAGCCTCTTATTCACACTCTTCAAGGACTCCGAGAGTGAGCAAGAGTGCACTGCCAGAAACAACCAGACCACTAACATGGCCCTTTCCATTCAACCGAACTCCACCTTTCTCTCTCTACTTTCTTTCCCTCTCTCACACTCGCCCACACACTCCTATTGGTCCACTCCCATGCCTGCTCCCATTGGCTCGGGGCAGGCTACACCATTCACATTCCGGCACCTATAAACCTAGCCCCACACACCCTATTGGCTTATTCATCGCCATGATGACGGAGGCAGTATGACCTCTGAAACGTTGGTTAACATCGACCAGTCTACACAGCGCAACAACCCAGAAGACAGAAATATTCATACTCACCACTGTGAAAACCTCAAATCTTACACAGTAATACATTGATTACAGTCACTGCTACTAAAAATCAGTCACCACCAGTTTATCAATATCTGAAATAGTAATGATTGAAGTTGCAGTTTACATTTCACTGCCTAGATTAAACTGTAATAAACAGCTGCAGTAGGTAGCTAGGTGGCCAGTAACTTATTTGGCACTGGAGGAATTTTAATTTGTCTCTGCAGAGAGAAATGGCAATTATACAACTTTAAATTGAAAAAACATATTCTTTACAAGTATATCTAAATATAACTGAGTATTATAAAAGATATATTGTTAGGAGATGATAGTCTCATTGGCCAATAATTAAATTATTTTATAAATAAATTACTTCATCTCACACAACAAGCAACAAATATTTATGCTGAATAATTGAATAGCTCCCCAGAACAAAGTTGTAACCAGGAAAATATTTCTTAGAAAATAAGAAGAAATTATTTATGCTAAATTTTTCATAAGAATCTACTTAAATACATGCATTATAATCACTGTTGACATCAATAATCTTACAGTTTCATTTTTATAAGATTCCTGAAGAATTTGGAGAGGAACAAGTACGTAAGGAATAACATTTATGGAACAAGGTTGTATACCATCTTGTTACACTATTCTCTCAGCCTCTTAACTTTATGAGGGACAAATTTCCATTAAGTCTGAGAAGAAAAAAGATCTCATAGACATATGCAAGTGTATACCTGCAGAATTCTGTGTATTCGATGAGAACCTATCAGTTGAATAAGTACTATAAAATACTTGTATTTCATTGAATTTGCTGTAAAAATGTTCTCGTATATTAAGATATCAGATTGCATTCGTTTGCTTTTTTGTTAAGTGGTATGTTGTCTTTATTACAAATATTTGCTGTGAAAATGTTTAGCTAATAATGCCATTCCAGAGTTAAGTGCATGTTAAAACAATGTTATGTACAAAGCCAATTTAATAAAGTGTGTTTCCAATAAAATATACTCATTTTTCATTCAGATATGATTATTTCTTCAGTCACAACCATGTGCTTAACACCTGTTTTTTACACCTTTTACCTTCTTACAATGGAGTGCTGTTTCCAGAGTTGCAACACTGTAACCATTCCCCTCCTTCCTTGCTGATCACAGCCTCCAGTACGATGTGGCTGGTAGGGATTGTTGGGTCGTCAGGATATCTCAGGGTTCTATGCTCAGCTCAGCTAGTCGGTATGCATCAACTCACTCTCATTTGGTGTCACGGCTAGTTCGTAACAGCCAGATTGAACACTCGGATTGTTTGGAAGTAACACACTATTTATTTAGGACCTGTGTGATCCTTGATGTTTTACACTTTGTTAGATTTCACAATTCTCTCAACTGCACAGCCACACACTGACTTCTCAATCACCTCCTTTCTTAATACTGAAACTTTTAATGTAGTGTAATGCAATCTCGCAAAATAGTAATCTGGCAATAATCTTGAATAACCCTCTGCGGCCAAAATAGCCCACTTTTATACAGTAAGCACCCTTATGGCTAGAGAACCAAAATTCCCAGCTTTGCCCAAAAGGAAATGTAACATCAACTCCTATTGGCATGGGTCCAGGTTCAGTTCGAAGGACCTCCCCTTTCCCACCAATCCTTGGGGAGTCCCTCCCACAGTCTTAATTCTAAAGGGCATCACCAACGAGCGGCAAAACCCACTTAGGCTAAGAGCAGGTAATTTATGTACAAGGGAATTTCCAAGTCTGGAAATTTCTAAAACCTCTGCATTCCCACGTACTTCAGGTACCGCTACACTACTTAGTATCGGCTGTCCATCGTCGATCCCAAGCTTACAATATTTCAGAATATAAATGAAATACAAAGGAATCATAAACTAACAAAAGAAAAGCAGGACAATAAGTGGCTAATACAAAACCCTATGACCTAGCACATAAAAGTTGGATTTCTTACAAATATAGAATTAGCATACACCAGTACAGGGATTGATGAGGGGTTACAACACATTATGGCTCTTTTGCAGTAATGCCATTGTGGAGTATTCATATGAAGCCAGTCTGCAGACATAATTTTCATGTCAGCATCTTTCTTCAAGGGCTCTTCCAGAAGACTCAAATATTTGAAGTCATAAGATTCCATGGGTAAACAGAAAATGGTTTCCTCGGTCTGGAAGTAATAATATCAGTCCACTGTCCTGGATGGTAGGCTAATGTTGTCTTTCAGCATTGTTCGATTAAGGCAAAGTCCCTGTCACAGGGAAGGAAACTGACCACTAACAAGAAATCTCTGGTCAGTTCTTTTGAAGAATTTAAGACTGATTAAATACTAGTACAGAGACAGCATGTACCAGTTATATTTATGTGCAGTGTGGCAACAGTTTGTAGTTAATGGTAACATACTTCAAATCACAGGAAGCTATTTTTGCTAAGCCTCTTTTTGCAACACTTTCATGCCAGAAACACATAGCTGCATCATTCATATTTGTGTTGTAAATTGTCAGTTTGTAGGAAGCGTACTGTCTTTGATTCTCAATATCTCTGTATTTTTCTTCTGTGTCAGCTACAACAATCAGAATGAACAGCTTGTCACATAAAATGTGAATACAAATATAACTTTAAACTATGAAGGACACTAATGCCAAACGCATTTTGACCTCAAGAGGTCATCAGAGGCAAAAAAATAAGTTAATTCATATAATATAAATCAAAAGATTATGGTTTTTAACAGAGCATAAAGGTAAGTTCTTTACAAAACCATATTTAGTAACATTTCACTGGATGTTGGTTGCACAGGAGTTGGTGTATTATATTGGGCACTTAGCTATTAGTCCATTGTCTGATGGCTGCTGCTGGTCTATGGTGAGCCGTGGTTGCGTTGTTTGTGCCTGTGAACTTCAACAAAGCGTAGGCGTTACTGTCAGTTTTGAAATGTGTAGGGTATATATTAATTCTGAAATCAAGCATTTTACCTTTTGAGGCTATTCTTAACACGTCCATGATATCTTCCATGGGGCCATATTCATGTCCGTGGTCAAGGATGTGTTGAGTGTATTTCGATTTTGTTAAGTTGAATCTAATGTCATGGACATGTTCTTTAAATCTGGTTTTAAAATCCCTACTGGTTTGTTTGTATGCATATTTTATATTCCAATACACTACACGGTATACAAGCTTTTAATCTTGTCACAGTAAGAGCATGTATCTGATCGAGGGTTCCCTAATCTCAAATTTAATTCAGAATTGTAAATATCTCTATGTATTTTTACTGCACACAACATGATGTTTTTCTTTGAATAGCTAAAACAGTTTGTTAATGTTAAGTCACGGCTTAAGCAAAGTTTTCCTTGCTGTAATGTCTTGGAAGTGCACTTATATATATCCTGATAGGATCCATAATAGTGCTAGGACTGGCATACAGGCAGTTGCTTGTTTTTTCCTGTCATCCAGTTCTGCACATGCCTTAATTTTTCTTGTAGTTGTTGAAGTCTACATGGCATTACTTGATACACATCACACAGAGTTTTTGACATACATGGTACATGGTGGTATTTGCCATAAGAACATAACTGAATGTGCAGTGTCTGTGGGAAACAGCATCATTGACTTCTCTTCATTCTACTATGACTTGTATGCACCTCTGCCCCAAGAATAATGTCTGATTGTTGTAGAAGTCCTGGAAGATCTTCCTTTTGTCATCAAAACCCAGCATCCCACAGTCATATGAACAGTGGCAAACTCAAGCCTTTACAGGTGGAAACAAAGTCTTAAATACTATAAATGTAATGTATGTCAATTAGTCTGCAAACAAAATACAGTCCATCTATTTGTATTATAATAGAAATGTGTGTCAGAATTGGCATGGGTTAAAATGGCTTTGGATTGTTTGTATGATAGTTAATGCCACCATGGTTTATTGAAAATTGTGGCCAGATTCAATGGCACCAATATATTTTTTGATATATAACTGAACGTAACAGTTATGTGAAATATACATGGCAACACTGGAAAGGAAATGGTTTGTTTTCTCGACTACAACCTTGTTCAACTCACCTCATTTGGTAGTGATTTTCCAGGAATACTCTTCTCTTTCCTGAAATACAGGCATTTCCAGACTCCCTTAAGGCTTTCCAATTATGATCAGCTGGCTCACTAATGTACACCTTCTTTTTCCTGCCTTTATTCACGGTTTTTCGGTGCTGCTCAACACAGAGGCACCTCTACTTGCTGCCATTTTCTCATCTGTTATAACCTTGTTCTGCTGCCGTGTCTTTGGGAACAAGGTTTATAAGGAAAATGGTACATTGATGAAAACTATGCATCATCTTAGGTAGTTCCACAAGTTTTACCTTATTCTGTTTAACTCAGCATGCCAAAAAATGTGGGTCATAATGTTGTTCTGGGAGCTACTCAATTAAGTTCCCTGCAACCATCCTGTCACTCCACCTTTAACTTACTGAGCATCAATCTTGGTCACACCTGATTCTGTTCATGAGATTCAATCATGTGATCAAAGTACTGTCCACAGATTGGGAGTTGGCAAGGCAGTTATGGTGGAGGAACAGGTGGTCTTGAGCATTCTACTACCATTTTTGTGTAATATCAGATTTCTTGGATTGTTCAGCATTGATGCATGTTTTTCGATACGAGTGCTTACAGACAGTTGTTTTGGCATCATGTGGAGTAGTGGCAGGCAATTGAGTAAAATTGCCTTGCCTTCTCCCAATCTGTGAACAGTAATTTGTGAATATGTTGGATGTGTATGTGATCTGTTTTGCTAGACTAGTACTTGGTAGGAGACATTCTTAACCTCAGGACCATTTTCTAAGCAGGTGCATACTCCTTGAGAAAGGATGGTGTGGTATGACCACAGAAACAAACTGGACTCTTAGTGGAAGATCCAGACATCCCTTCCTTAACAGGATTAAAGAGGAACAAGTATCACTTGCATCACTGAACATTTCTTTGTAATTCTGTATGTTATTTCCAAGTTATAAGGTAAGGAGATTTCATTACCAGTCAAGTCACAAAGCAAAAGCAATTTTAGCAGGGAATTCCATTATCTATCAGCCACAACATTGAAAGCTATAATAGATTCTCATTTGTATGAACTGATACCAAAGATACTTAGAAGTTTGTCAGTTTTCCTATGTGGCCAACACAGTAAGATTAAAATATTTATAGAATCATGGTGTGGACTTTGAGAAGTCAGTCAAGACAAAAGATGGGTGGTCATATTAAACAATCAGTTATGTCCAAATCAATATAATTGTGATGGTTCTGTAAAATTATGGCAACTTTGACATGCTGCTAACTTGTAGAGGTGGCCAACTTAACATATTTTACAGAAATAAATTATGTTGCAATGTATAAGCTGTTACTGTTTTATTCATGTATTATAAACAATTACTTTGTTTACATTGCAGTGTGTGAGAGAATTTATCAGCATGGCTGAAATTATTCTGTCACAGAATACCAATGTTGTTGATTTAACAAAACAGTAACTGTGAATATTGTAACCAGTAGTACAATAAGAAACATTAAACATGAAACACTGTAACAGTCAAATAAGATTAGACTTTTTAAACTACAGTGTAATAGCTATAAATTTTAATCATATAAATTTACACAACTTCAGAACTTTTTGGCACATGTCAATTTTTTTACATATTGATCCTCATGAAATGACCCTCATTACAATCCCAAATCTTATTAGTTACCTTCAACTGGTTACATTATTTGAATCAGTCATGGAGCAATACAGTAATATATATATATATATAGTATCATATATGTACAATTTACATATTGTCATACACTCTTTTCTCAGATAACATTTATTTGTGTTTTAGTAATAAGTGTACTTGAAAAGCTAGAAAGTTTATATCCAAGAAAAAAGTAATAATAGTGAAATGTGTGCTTTTTATATAGGGTTAAATTACTTTCAGTGAGACTGTTGAGGTGGAGTATGGAAACAACAATAAGTAAAGTAAAGTAAAGCAGTCCCACTACATGCCATGTAGATTGTTTTGGTGAGAGGAGGTATAGCTCCTACTCATTCTTTATCTTGGCACCAGATGGGGGTGAGGGGTCAGCATCACACCCCAGCCGTGCCCCGTGGGCCCCAGAGCTGGTCTGGACGCAGAGGCTAGAGGAAAAATGCTCTGCCCCTTCAGGGATCGAACCCCAGTCGTCCAGCCAGTAGCTAGTCACTATACTGACTGAGCTATCCCGGCTCCAACAACACCGAGTAAACTTCTCTATATTCAGTTTGTTTTTAAGTGTTTTCACAAAATATCTACAGTATAAGCGTAAATGTTGATTGAAGTTTCGATACATATTTAGTTTCACAGCTGGCTTCAAAACACATCACCGTTGCTTTATTATATGTTAATTGAATATTATATAATATAATACATGTAGATATATTCTTTATTGAAAGTTCTCTCACCTCCCTTCTACTTTAATGTCATCTGCATGATCCCAAAGATGAATAGAGCTACCAGCATTATCAGTCTGTTAACTTCCAGCATTCATCACAAGACTATTTTCCAATCAAATGCCTTTTGTATACCTGTGAACAGTTTTATTTCATAAATGTTAAAATCATATAACAATTTTAATTTATTAATACACAATGTTAACAATTATTTGCATGTGTGTATTTATATTGGACCATGTCTTTTGTCCATTTATAGTAAACATGCATAGGTGGGAGGATAATATTAAAATGGGTTTCAATAAATTATAAGTTATAAGTATATGGACAATTTATTTGGATCAGGATAGGGGCATGTGGCAGGCTCTTATGAATGCAAAGATGAATCAAATAAATCACAGGAATCCCTGAAACATGGGTAATTTCTTGACTAGCTGAGCATTGATTATTTTTTCAAGGATTCTGTTTCATAGAGATAGTTAATGTTTTGAGCACAGACCCAAATCTAATAATCTGATTTATATTAAGTCTGGGTAAAGTCTAATATTAACCTCATGACTATCATTTTCACAAATTGTCAGCCATAGATCATAGATAAGGAAAGACTAGTTTATAGTATTGTTGACAGGTTTTCAAGAAATTGGTGTGGATGCAATGGCATGAGAAGGTACCCTATCCATTTCGTTATTAAGTTATATCGGCTACTAGCCTAACGAAACCTGACAGCAATGTGAAACCCTGAGGTGTGGCACACTAGCATCAGCTGATTCAGAATCCAGAAATTCTGTTTCCTAATAAAACCTCTAAGTGGGGCATGTGGCGTGCATGGATGGGACAACAGGTGTGCACCAGGTATTGGTTGGGAAGCCTGAGGGGAAGAGACCGCTGGGGAGACCTAGACATAGATGGGAGGATAATATCAAGTGGGATCTATGGGAGATAGGAGACTGGATTTTGTTGGCCCAGGACAGGGTCTGGTGGAGGGCTTTGGTTAATTCGGTGATGAACCTTCGGGTTTGGTAAGCCATCTAGTTAGTTAATAGAACTTCTAAAAATATGCTACACTTGTTATGGTAATTTTTATAGAATGTAAAACAACAACATGGTGGTCACATGAAATCTATATTTCGCTGTCAGTTTTATGGTGACATCATGAGATCCAGGGATGCGAGAATTTGTAGAGATACTTAAATTTTTCTGAAATAAGATATATAACATTCCTTTTGTATAATAACAGTCACAATCATGGTGGTGTGAAAGTATGAGGTTATATCTGGCAAATTTAAAATAGAATTTGTGCCAATAAACTTGTGTATAAAAGTGGACTATGTAACTTCATACTTATTTATTTATGTAAGATTTGAGGTTATCACAGCAGTGAGTATGAATATTTCTGTCTTCTGGATTGTTGCGCTGTGTATAGTCTGGTCGGTGTTTACCAACGTTTCAGAGGTCTGGTTGGTAAACATTGACCAGACTACACAGCATAACAACCCAGAAGACAGAAATCTTCTTATTTATTTATATTTCCCATTCACCTCCACATTTATAATAAAGCATTTGAAGGAACATGGGTCTGTGATATTCTGAAATAAATTTCATTGGACAAGTAGTATTTGAGGTTTTCACAGCAGTCAGTCCAAAGATGGTTGCCTTCAGGATTGTAGTGCCATGTAGTCTGGTAGATTCCACACTTGCGGCTTACTCATAGCCTTGATGATGGAGGCAGCAAGGACCTCTGAGACAGTAAACTTGTACCAGATTACATGGTGCTACAACCCACAAGACAGCCATTGTTGTTGGTTAAGTACATTTCAATTATATTAGCTACTCTGGTACCACATGTTGGGACATTGGGTGTCAGGAAGTTTTGTGTGAGTACCATACATGTACATATGTGTAACAGAAGTCTTCCAGGGGATACTCACTGTCTGATTAATTTTCTCCTAAGTATGTTTTCCAATTTCTTGATGTAAACTGGAAAACCAAAATGTACATGAAAATTTGGGACAATAATATTGAAATGGATCGTCAGAAATAAACTGTGAGCACATGAACTGGCTGAAGACATGGTCCAATGACATGATCTTGTGATCATAGTGACGATTTTGAGTACCATAATTATACTTTTCTGAAGGAAGCCTGTGTACTATGTATAATATTAAGTTCTTTGGTCATCACTATAGACATATTTTATTTCTTATTATCTCTGACACATCTTATCTTCAACCAGATTGTAGTAAGCTAGTCAATAGAATATCAATCATTGAAACAATGTTATATGTGAGGCACAAGTTGATAAACTCCATGATATTTATAAACAAGACCACTAATACCAAGACCCACCAATGGACACAATCCTGAGTGAGTCTGGCAAGATTCAGGTTCTCACATCAGTGGGTATGAAGATGACTGTCTTCTGGAATGTTGCACCATGTAGTGTAGATCTCATCACCCAGCAAGCACCTTTGAAACACTGGTAAACTACTGCCAAACTACATGTTGCAACTTCCCAGAAGAGTCATTTTCTGAGAAAAATTCAATTAAGTTTCAGTTGTGTTACTACTTCTACATGGTCAATTTTATATCCTTTTTATCGATTTTCCAAATGGCTACCTGTGTCAGTTTCCCTAATCCAAACTAAGTGTCCATTATGTTGGAACCTCCTAGAATATACTGCTTTTACAACTACTTGAGCTGTATAAATTATAACTGTCCTTTTAAGTAATGTTCTCCATTTTCCAGTTATTTTTTTCATTAGTTTTAGATTCACTTTGCAATGAAGTTCTTTCACATGAATAAGCAAGTATATCTCACATCCTTACAAAATAACTGATGAAATAATTGCATAATTTAACTTGATCCTTTTGTTTTTTCAAAGTCTATAAGCTTTATGTATTCTCATTAACAGCATCATGGACCTTTTCACTTTTGTTGCCTCTGTTCCCACTTATTTAAGTCGCATGAGTTTAGTTCTAATAAAATTTTCTTTACTATAAAGAACTAATTTTTCATGTGCAGTTCAGATTACACCTCTGTTCCTCAGATTGCAAGCATTGCAGGAAGGTAAAATGGCTATATAGTAAAATCATATGTGTTGGTTTTTCTGGTAAACCTTATCTACACATAGTCATTGGCTAACCCCTTCTTTTAATTGGGTATTCTTATCCTCATACTTCTACAGAAAAGGTTTTGCTATATACTCTATCTGTTGCATAGTAAAGGTTTTCAAGTCAGAATATACCCTTGTTTTAGACCGTACAAAAACATGTCACTCAATACCAAAATTGTGCCAATTTAATACTTTAATTGTAATTCCAACTCTTTTTCTGCTGAGTCTTTCTTTGGTGCAATATGGACACAGAATGTGGATTGTAAATGTAAGTGCTATGGTGTAACATTGTGAATAAAACTTATGATTACAAATCAAAGCCCCCAGTCGATCGACCTATCTGCGACACACTGTAAGTTGAAGACTTGTGTAACTGCAATGCACTTTGAAGACCATTTTTATTAAAAAAGAGCAGCAATTTCATTTCACTAATAGCACAAATAGAAACACATCACTCAACATGAAAAATGGTAAGAATAACATACCTAAGAGGCAAGAAGGCCTTGGTTAAAAAAATAGTGACATTTAATAATTAGTGTGATAGTTCCTTTCAGTCACTTTCTATTCACCTGGTGACATTAAAGTTGTCACCTTCAGTGGAGTCTTCATCTCAGTTCATGTACATATGCACCATTATAACTACAGAGAAATGTAATATTCCTACCAATAATATGAAACACATTACACTCATCTGTGTTGTATTATAAACCATGATGATGGACATTTATGATATAACATTAATAAAACCATTATCTATTTTTGGTGTTTATTTTTAGACTCTCAATATTTATATTGTCTGCTGGCTTTGATTTGGAAATAGGTATTAACAGGTATTGTCATATTAATGTTATAATTTCTTAAGAAAAATACTGACAGTCTGAGATAATGCAGTTCAGTACCTTAATTAGTGAATAAATAATTTGTACCTTCTCAACCCAGCCAGTTTTATAATTCATCCTCCTTTTTTAAAGAGCTCTGGCTTGTCATCTTATAATAGTATGACTCATATTTAAAATGGTATTTAAAGTTTTCTGTTGTTGAACATCTGCTCATGTGCAGAAAATTGAGAGCATATTTACATACCAGAATAACATGTCAATGCTCTATTGTCACTACAGAATTATATTAAGTGTAGTTGACTCGATACCGATCTGGTTTCAGACACAATAATCTTAGGTATAAAACTCTTTCAGGGAATAAAAATAATTAGTTTCAGATCTTAAAATTAATTAAATACATTACTTTTTTACATATCTTAGAAGAAACTACTATGATGCTGATGCAATTTATGTTAATGATAAGAATTTATAATAATGTATAGAAGTGTTACTCATACACCATTTTTACCGTACTAATGATAAAGGTGTAAGATATAGCATTTCCCTAGGTATGCCTTTATGCAAGTTCAGTAAAGAACGTCAAAGATATCTAATAATTTGAGTTTACATATGGTAGAAACAGGTGTTATTATCATTTTCACTTTATAATGCATTGAAACACCTCAGCACTTTTAAACTCACATACTCATATAGACAACAGAACTGTTATAGTAAATGGTGACTGGACTGACCATACAATCAATTTAATTTGTTCAGCAGCCTCAGGAGAAATGTGTTTTGTATATTTCATAAAAGAAAACAATGACAATTGTACATTATCTTTAGCAGACTTTGTGGGTGAGGTATTGTGTATATGAGCCTTCAGGATCAAGAAGAAGTTCACAACTTTGTAATTTTCTCTTTTGTTAGTGCCCATAATTTTTTTTACTCCAATGACTGTACTTTCATGGAATCCATAAACACCCACACTAAGGCAACAGTTTCTACTGAAGATCAACAAACTCATGCAAAGGCAACACATAGTCACTGTACCTCAAATGTAATCTGCCTTTATATTGCAGACTAAACAGAACTTCATATTGAATAAAAGGATAAGTGGGTGAGGAGAAAAGGAAAATATAACAGAGGATTTGGTATGACTATAGTCTTTTTAACTAGAATTTGCAGCTGAATTGAATTGTGCTCTTTGTGAGTGATCAATCAACACAGGGGAAGTCTGTTCAGCAGCTGTGTGATAGAAGCATCAGTATCAAAACTGCATTGTTGCAAGTTTGTACTTTTTCCTTGCATAGTGATCTAACCTCATTCTCTGATGGAGAAGAAAGGCATGGATTTACATAGCCCAGCTCATGAATTAATATATAATATTCATGAGTACCTGATTCTCTGCATGCAAATACATGTAATAAAATAATTCACATTCACTGGAAATCAGTATTCCACAGTGCTACAATTGGCACCATCGTATGTTCTATGGTACCATACTTCCTCCCCCTTTCCTCCTCTCTTTTCTTTCCTTCCATCAAAGCCAGAGTACATGTGACTGGTGCAAGTCTCAACCACCAATTCTAGTGAAAACCATTACATTTATCTAAATTAGTTTTCAAACATCCTGTATTCATTGGCAACAATAATTTGAAGTCTTCCTCAGATTATAATGAAAAGTTCTTATAATTAACTTGAGTCAAAATTTGCCTCCCATATACCCACATAAGTCCACTTGGCAGTAAATATATGTTAACAAGGGGAATTGTTTCCTCTATAACCACTGCATTTTAGACAGAACTGCAAAGATAATAACTTTCATCTTTAATTTTCGTCGTGTATTTATCAGCATTAGTTCTGAAACTAACATTCACACTTTGCATTTTGCACTTGGTGTTTGGTGGACACAGTTTTTTATTAAAGACAATTCAGTTTAATAAATTATTTGATTTAATTATGTTGATTTTGTAGTATTGTATTAGACACCTCTTCCCATGGAATTGTTCATCACTCTTCGAGTTTGTTCTTTTAAAAGTTAGAAAGAAGGCAGAAGACATGTTAAAACATACAGTCATAAAACTTAAAGTATTTTTTCTAACAGGCTTTCTTTGTGTTTTCTTTCATGACTCAATAAGGACATCACTCCTAAACCAATGCTTCCATTATGCCCAGTACTGCAGTTTTCTGTCCAGTTTACAGAAAACCTCCAGAATTTCAGTCTTCATTCCCATGCACAATCTCTGTAATAATTCCACATAACAACCCCATATGCATAAATTATATTAAAACAAGATAAATATAACGACATTACTGAAGTACATTTACAGTATGCGAAGGATGGTGGAGGTAATAACTATGTAAAGAATACAAAGAAACTATTGACAGCCTAACATCAAGGTGTCCCATTTTGACAAAAACCAAATACATAATAGTAATAACATAATAAGACACTATAAAGTCTGTATATAGCTACATTACTCAATATGCAAAGACACTAGGCACTAATACAAGAGAAAACTGTTACTCACACATACCCAAGTCAGTGTGTGCACGTAAATATATAACTGTGCTTTGGAATCAAAGGGATACAAACTATGAAATATAAAATGCTGTCAAACTAGTAATCACTGGGACCATGGAAATTGTAACTAAATGACTAAAAGCATTTGGAAACAATAATATCTTAAACTTAAAGACCAGGTGGTAAGGTTCACCATTGGTTTCAGAGGAGAAGTACCAGGAAAATGAAAAATCTATGGTAAAAGATGATGATGATAATTGCAGAATAATAATAATGTTTATAATATTCTTTCATATACAGATATTAATATAATCATAGTGGGATCCACAAAATTCATTCCATTATTTGAACAATAATTCAGTTCCATATTCTGAACTTTGGAGGGATTCTAAACATATGATACACAGAACACAGAAAAATGTAAATTGTAAGGCCATGTTGTCCTCCTCCTGTGTATTTTATGTTGTCTGAAATTCGTAACAAATGCACTGGTGGCAGTTGAAGACTTTGGTATAAGAAGTGATGAAAGGAAATGTATAAACAATACTATAGCACCACTTACTTATACTGAACTAAGCAGAGTTGTTTCATTAAATAACGCAAACATTTGGAAAATAACTGTCCAGATAGGGCCTATTCTCCAGGCACAGCTTGAGAAAAGTCCAACAAAGTTAATCTAAAAACTAAACAAAAGAACTTAAGAAGAGCTACAAATAGAAGAAGTGTGAGGGAATGTAGGAGAAGTGTTGTGAGTTGACTAACTGCCTCTGTTATAACAAATACACACTCCTGTTCTCACCATCAAGGAAGATTACGTCAAACTTTTCTTTTGTATGTTTGCTTCTGGTGTGATTTTTGAACAAATCTCTACTGATTGCTTACACACAGATCAAAATTGTTGAATGATCATATACATTTCATAGAGACAGCAACAAATAGGTGGATTATCAGCCTTCCTACCTCACATGGAGAAACTGATACTGCAAGATGGAGTGAATACATTCAAACAAAACCTTCTGAATTACCAGAACTTCACCCAATTCAAATGAAATATAAGTGACACAACAGAAATTGTTTTTGTTAACTTTGAAAACTCAGGTAAAATTATTTTTGTCATAATATAAATTATAATCAAAGTGATCAATGACAATCATTATCTGAAACAGTATGCAGTCAGATACAGTTTATAACCATTAAAGTCTTTGTCACACTTTTTAGTACAAATTTATTTGAAATTCTCTTATCATAAATAAGACAAGTAGGCTATATACAATAGCAAGTATTTTAGTTACAAACATGGCTTGATGTACATTTTGTATTTCAGATAACATTAGGAACAAAATTATTTACTTTCTAAAATTACCATAGTGGTGGGTATGAAAGCAATTTTGGCAGAACAACTTATTAAGTAAATACTTTGTTCCAACAAATGTTTTAATCTTTAAAGTTATCCATGTGTCCAATGAATAAACCACATATGCAAGTAGGAGGAGTGCAGGTAAAATTGCACACATTTCACAACCAGAAACTAATAGCCAAGGAGCTGGGTGTAGTCATCCTATATGTCAAGGGCAGTTTGGAGAAATTTAGACACACTTGAAAGTGGTACAATAAAAGGACAGTGTTCATAACAAGGCAAGCCCTAAGTGTTAAAAGAACTAGATCACACAAGGAACTCCAGGATATGAAGCAATGCATCTACAGTATTCCTTATGAAGGTAGTAAGCATTATATCAGAGAAACAGACACTACTTGGCATATGGATTTTAGAACATATGAACAACACAAAACAAGAAGAAATCCAGGTTAGCTAATCATGCCTGTAAGGAAGTCCATTTAATAATCTGGAATAAATCTAATGCTGTACAAACAGAAGACAACAACATTCGCAGAAAGTATAAGGGAGCAGCTCACATGGCATGCATCATAAACCCAGTCAACTGAGATTTGGAAATCTCTCCCATTTGTATTCTTCTGGTTTGTGAGGAAGTCGGCGCAGTTCGCTACATAAACTTGATTCTTCTCAGTACATTTTTATGTCGTGAATTGGTATCAGCCTCATTGAACTTTATCGATCCTTAATCGATTTGTCTTCCCATTTCTCTCTTCTGATGTCTTTTCTTGTTTTGTTTTAATCTTACCCTATATTAACATAGTAGATTTTAGTTCTCACTTCTACTTATTTTATATTGTCGCATATAAATACATTTGTCTTGGGAGTGTCTTACAGATGGATTTGGTTTCTATCTATATCTCTACCTTGCAGATGATTGTCATTGATTGCAGTTTCTGTTCTGGGACTACAATGTTATAGTTATCTAGGTCTGAGGATAACTCATCCAGGGGGGCCGCTGTGATTTTATTTATAATTTATACAATGAACAAAGTCCTGGGAAGTGATTTTACAGTATTTCCAGTATCTGCTGTAATAGGTTTTATTTGTGTTGAGGCATTATGTTTGATGTTTCTGCTAGCAGTGTGAATCTCTGCACACCTCACATGAATGGAAGTGTGTCCAGCTCTTTTACCTTTCAGGATCAACAATTTGTGATTTTGCTGGCAGAAAATCTCAACATCACATTTACCTCCATAGACACCCAGAGTACTAGCACAAATAGCGTGTAGATATCTGGATGTGGTCACAAAGAAAACAATCCCTTCCCATGGTATGAGGTAACCAATTAAGTTCATGTTGTGTTATTAAACAATTTATAACCATTTAATGTATTTTAATTTCACAAAAATGGAAGCAGTGAAGCTTTCCTCATAACAAAGCACCACTTTATAGAACATTTTCTTAATCATGTACATGCTATGGTGATTGATAAGATCTGTTATGCACTGAATCTTACACCAAGGCAAAGTGAAAGCATCTTACACCTCCATTACTTGTTTTAAATTGTGAGAATGTTAAAAGAAATTTAATATAATTATCCAGCTTTCATCTCAGTCATATATCATTGTATAATTTAGGAAAACATCATTTTTTAAATGAAGATGATAAAATATCCAAACATAACTCCTCCAAGACCCATAATATACTGCACTTATCTTACATATTCAGGCCTCTTACTACCAGTAATTTGAGAAATCATTTTCCCTGCTGCCATGAGAGTGACATTACTACGTTAATATCTCCACCCACTAAACCTTGAGAGATGCTACTATAATTAAGCAAGTATTTGCTTATAAAGCATTGGGACATAGATATTCTGAATGCCTGAAGAAAAGATGGAAAGAAAAACTACATACAGAACATTTTAAGTACACACAATTAGTCTGCATCCTGCATAGTCCAAGATGGCAGTAATGCTTCCCTTTATTTCTCAAGTCAGTAACTGTGATGACATCCTTGTCAGAGATTTTCATCGTACAGATGCAAGAAGGTAAGTACAGTCTGTCTACTGGTCTCTGGTGTTTTCTGTCACCTAAAGGCGGCTGTTTACCTATATTTTCTGTTATTCATTAATCTATAAATACAAAATCTGTTGATCAACATACAGTTCATGTTAACATATACCAATGCTTGTCTGGTTAAGAAGTTAATTTTATGAAGTGTTATTATGTATTAATGTGTCAGGGTTTTAGTTAAAAACATACTGTATTTCTTAATGGATCCTCTATATTAAAACTTTCCTTTACATATCCAGTATTGAACATAATTCCAGAACCAATCAGCATACAGAAATTAAGCAAATTATCTCCCTGATGAAGAAGGCAGTAAGCACCTTTGAAATGTCAGTAAACTTCTACCAGACTACATGGTGCTACAACCCAGAAGAAAGGCATATTCAGAAATTGAATAAATTTCAAAACTGGATAATAAAATACAATCATAAAATGGTACAGTGGAAATAAAACACAACAAAGTCATAACATTTGTCACATCCAACTGTTAAAAATAAAGAACTCCGCAATTGTTTTAAATTTCTTACATTTGCCAGCATGGTATTAATACTTTCATCAACAGGGATGTCTTTGTGATAACAAGATGGAAAAATTCTCTCACAAGAAAGTAAACCTTGTCTAATCCTATTACCAGAAGCCTAGCCTTTGTTTACAAGAATGTAGGTCTGCTGGAAACAAGAGCATGCATGACGGTGTAAAAGGTTCATGAGGAATGTTTCCTCCAAGTGAAATGTTGATCATAGCTAGAGGGAAACTCAAATAAGTCCTAAAGTATCTACTGAGAATGTTCACATGAAATTTATATAGTCCTTTTAAAACAGATTATTAAATTCATGATACATTTTCCTAGATTACTCACCTCGATAGTAGACCAGTTGGAAATATTTTATATTACCATTTCATGGAGGCAGGGAAAAAGTTTGAACTTATTAAAAACTGCATTTTGGTTATATGATAGCAACCTTTAAAATAAACTCATTACTGATTGTTGTTTAATGGTTATAGAGTTCACTGTTTAGTGGACAATTCCAAAAACGTTCAGTTTTCTCATTTTGGAATTTATATTACATTTCCCTGTTGCTTGCTGATGTAATGTGAATTCACAATACATACACACCAGTTACCAGGATAACACAGTCCACCATATCCTGCACTGTCATGATTTGGCACCTTGCAATTTTAAAATATTCAAGAGGGTACAGGAAACACTCAAATAACATCTCTCCCTTAATCACTGTCACTGTCACAAGCCCATACTATTATCAGTATTTGCAGTTTGTATTATCAGTTATAGTATAAGATTAAGATGGATAATTTTAATAGGCATTAAGTACAAGACATATTCAGTCCAAAGAATAGAAAAATTTTCAGCATTTAAAGTTAAAGACCACCTAAAATTTTACACAGTGGAAAATAATTTATATGCATATTTTATAGTAACTGTTACATTAGCAAGCCCATAGAATAGACATTTGTATTCTGCAGAAGTGACTCACACAATGTATGTTGAGATGAAATTTTTTTCCCACATGTCCTCAGAAAGCTGCTGAATAAATGTGGAGTCATAAAAAGTGAGAGTACAACTGTGAAGTTTAGGAAACCAGAGATTTTAGTGTGGAAGAACAAGGGAACTTTAAAACTGAAACTTTTCTCAGTTATTTCTCAGCAGTAAGGATTACAGCAACAGGATTATAACAATTTTACACATATGTATTCTTTTATGCATGCACTTCTCAAAAAAGGAAGGGTAAGAGTTGTAAATTAAGTGCTGCTGGAAAATATGATAGTTAGCTAGGACCAAATATTCCCTGAAACAATTAGTTTTCTCTTTGAGTACTTGGTAAGTGGATAAAGTGTATTTTTTGAATACACAGCTTGTATATTTAAATTTAAGACTAATTCCTTTAGACAACTTTTTGCACAATGATATATCACATAAGTAATTAAAAATTATTTGCTAGGTATTGACCAGGACTCAATGTAATCTTGCACTCATTGAGCTATCAAGTTGAACATAAACACTTAATTAGAAGGAAAATACACATCAGCTAAATATTGAAGGATTGACTATAGGTGGAGGCTCTAAGTGTAAGTGTAAGTAGTGATTTCTGATTTACCAAGCAAGGAAACTGAGTGATGAGCATAGTGGACCAGAACTTCATATAAGGCAACTGTTTACAGAAAATAAAGTTAATTCTAAAATTGGATGTCAATGGTTTTCTTCACCTAAGTTTTACCAACTTAACCTTTATCATATGAGAATAGGTGATAGTGGTAGTAGTATTACGAGCCTACTTGCCAGACTTTAATTTTTGGGTTAACGATTTGGTAAAATGCCAGAACAACACACAGCCAAATGGATCATGTGTAAGATGCACTGCATTGACAGTAAAGGTTAATTAACTCAGGAAATGCTGAAATGCATCTGGCTCATACATACCTGAAGTCCCCTGTCTGTATGATTGTGAATCCACTGCTTCTATGTGCATACTTGCAGTTCACTTTGTAGTCACTTGCTTGGTCTTCTGAAACCGTAACACAAGGAAAACTGCTGTGAGACATTGCATATAACATGCAATTTTATTTTTGGTAAGAGACAAAGATATTATTTAATTGCAAATTATAAAAGTTAAGTAAATACCTGGAGTAGGATTTACATAAATTAAACCCTCTGTGCCTCTTAGCTATATTGCTAACTAAGAAATATGAATAATAACAAAATTTCTTTTACATACATGTGTGCGTGTGTTTTTGTGTGTGTGTAGTTTGAAGAGTAGTGATTTCTATAATGTATTTGATTTTTAAAAATATTGTTAAAAAGCAATGTGCTGGTAATAAAAACTTCCTGCACCTACCCTAGGACAGTGGTTCTGTGTCCACACATCACATGTTCACATTCTGACAGCATCTGATGCCGTCCCCACCAACTCTGCTCTGTTGGACAGTATCAGAAGCTATTCTCATCAAGTGACCAAAACTGGACATATCTTGATTACATGACACAGGTTGAAGCCAGCCATTACTTTTTCATTAATTTCTTCATCTGCAAGCTCTGTGGAATCTTTCTGCAGTGTCACAAAAATAAGGTTTTTCGTTACTGCAGCTGCAAAGTATGATTCTAGTCTCCACAACATTAATACTTTTAAAAGAATTGCAGAACAGGCAAAGTTCAGGACAGGGATCAATATGTGAATGTTGTAGAAGAAAGGTATGTGTTGGATTGTTTTACCTCAAATACTGTGCAGACCTGTATGTCATATCCAGTAATAGTAGTGGTAAAGTAATATACTCAAACCTCCAGTTCTATGTACTGCAGATTTATAAGTTTATTTGGACTAGCACTGAAAACAAAAGCTTTAAAAAAAAAAAGGTACATGAAAATGTTGGTGACTAACTTAAACTAATTTATAAATTCAATTTCAGAATGTATACACTCCAGTTCTTTCCACACTAGTCTCTTCTAAACCAGATTTCTTCTGGATATAGAATGTTAAATCACATCCCCCTCCCCTCTAAAAATAAATAAGGGGGAGATGATTTTGCCAGTAGTCTACATTTCAGGCATTTGCAGTCTGTACAGATATTTTCTGTATTAATGTACCTAACTGGTAAGAATAGCTTCTGGACTGTGACTGGAACAACAGAAAGAACTTGCATAATTCAGTCTGAGGTGGCAGCAGATTTGCTTACAAAAGTATGAAACACTGACATTTTCATTCAGCTGTACTGAAATAAATTGTTCATTTCTGTCATGTCTCTCAGAAAATGAATATCGTCCAATCCAAAGAACAGGTAATCTGTCCTGCAAGAAACAATTCAAGTGTCAGTTGTATATTCTGAGATCCAATTTTATGACTACACAATTAATTGTCTATGCTAGTAACACTTTTATGTGGAAGAATACTCAGGGAGCAACAATATTTATAAAAAGAGCACCTATATTAGCAGACTAATAAAAAATCTGTTTTGAAAACAAGAACCTTCACCACGTAGCACCTGCAACAAAATTCATTGCAAACTGTATTCCATCATGCATGAGCCACTGGCATATTAGAAGTACAGTGTATTTTATCATCAGACAACATACAACTAAAAAATAATCATCTTACTGGCACTTCTTATTCTTTTAATTGTTTGGTTTTACAGTACTCATATTATAGGTATGATGATGAAATATGACATGTTTCAACCTTATTCCATCATCTTTCTGTCAATAACTTGAACTGTAACTAAACTGCTATAGTGACATGCAATATGGAGTCAATTCTGAAATTTTTAATTCACAAATATAGATGTTAAGAAATCTTTCACCTTTTAAAATCATGATATCAAGAGTAAAATGGTGTATAACAATGTATTGTTAAAATATATTGTTTTCTAATTGGTAAATTGCTGCTGCTGCTGCATCATTCTGTGGACCAACATTTGTGTCAACCATAACTGCAAAGTCTGGTGGATTTTGTTGGAGTAAACTCCTATAGTATCAGTATTACAGCCCTGCTGAGGTGATATCTTTTACATGTCCACCATATCTGACATTAAGGATTGTTCTGTTTGGCCAGCTTATCTTCCTGGACAGTTTTGGTGAACTCCACCACTATTGAACAGATCTTTTTTCTTTCTGGTCTTTTGGGATACAGATGTGTCTCTAATGTATTCCTGGTGGAAAAGGTTATGTGTATATGTTGATCACTGAACAGTTTGGTTAAAAACTTTGTTTCCCTACCAACGTAAGTGACTGTAGACCATTTTTTATTGTTATTGTTCCATTTGGTTAGGGCTTCGGGTGTCACTGTATACATTTTATTTGATCATGTATGTTAAGTTGGCAGTATTTATTAATTTTAGGCATATTTACTATTTTTCATATATCAGCGGTTTTATTGTGTACTGTTTGGGATAGTCTGCTAATAAAGTAGTTCACACCTGACATTTTTTGTTCTGCAAGGTGACAAAAACTACTGTGAATCAATATGTTTGTGGCTGTTGGTTTTCTGTAGACAACAAATTGCATGCAGTCCTGCATCCTTTTGATGTTTATATCTAGAAAATTTATTGTTCAGTTACAGTCCATCTACACAGCAATTTTTTATTAGAATTTCAATGTTTATTAAGATCCACTACATGTTTTGACTTTAACTGTGCATCTTCAGGTGCTTCTCAAAATTAATGGATATGACTGCTAATATTTTCTGTTGTGGATTTCACCACATAATGGACTATATCTTAAGCAGCTTCCCTATTTAAGCAAAGTGGACTATGTAGATGTAGTTACTGGTGGAAAACTGTAGTTGAACTCTAACATACAATACTTGCCTTATATATTTAATGTTTATGACTTTGTAAAGTGAACAGAACTTAAGTGTATAGATATTGCACCCCACATAAAGCTATGATCTGTTGACATTACCTACATGTATTTTAATGCCCCTAAAGCCGTGTCAGGTGACATGGCTGGTAGCCTAAGAAAACCATACATTTTAACACTACATTGTTATACACCATTTCATTCTTGATACTATGATTTTAAAAGGTTAAAGGTTTTTTAATATTCTACATTTGTAAATTTAAAGTTGTAGAATTGACTCCATATTGCATGTTACTGTAGTTCTGTTAAGATTCAAGTTATTGACCTCAAGTAAAGATTTTTCTGGATATTTTCCACCGTCTAATAAATAAAATCATAAAATCCACGACGTTTCGGAGATGGGACTTTTGCCATGTCCGGAGATAGGGATTAGCTCTATCGATTGGGCCCAGCTGAGTATGTCTACCTGAAGACGGAGATAGAGTCCCATCTCCGAAATGTAGTGGATTTTATTTATTAGACGATGGAAAATATCCAGAAAACTCTTTACTTCAACAATGCACCATCGTCACAAACTTTTAGAATTGAGCTATTAACCTGAAGATGATCGGATCAAATAAGGTCAAAACTGTCGAATTATATCATCATGGCTACAATATAAGCATTGAATTATTAAACAATTACAAGAATAAGCAGTCCAAGAATATGATGATTTTTGAGTTGTGTATTGACTGATGAAAATACATTGTAATTATAAAAAAATGCAACAGGATGCTCTCTTATAAGTTACAATGGCATATTTGTGATATAATATGAATTTTGACTGATTTGAAAGAGAGCAGAGTAGCAGGAACAGTATCTTATTGCTATGTGGCCTCATGTTCCAGGCTGATGTCAATTGTCTGAACACGACTGCTATCACGAGGCACGAGTTCCAGTTTCTCTGGCTCTGCATCTGGCATGATGACACACATGAAACTCTTCCCAGTCAGGACATCCCGTGGGTACACTGTGACAGGTGTGAAGCGCTCAGTTGACCCATCCACATAGGCACACAGCCGCTTGTATACATCAGGAAAATGCCGCCGCAAACTCACACCTCTCTGACGCAGATGTCTCTGGATGTTTATGAAGCTAATCTCACGCGCTCGCTGTGGTGCCATCTGACCTTGACAACCAGGTAGGGAAGTTAGGATCAATGTCTCTGGGTTTTCTGAGTCCCTGGTAATGTTGCAAGGTGAGGCATAGCTCTGAGGGCCACTAGTAGCTTGAGGTGGTGCTGTGGACGTCAGGGACCGGCAGAGACGCAGTTTGGTGCATCTGGACACAAGCTGTCGTTCCCACTTGACAGCACCTGATGTTGGCACTTCACTGACCACACACACTGCCACATAAAGCACAAATCGTGTGTCTGGGTTGTAAGATTTGCAGAGCCGCAAAAGCTCTGAGTACAGATCAGCACCCATCTCACCAGGCAATAGGTCTGCCCAACCCACAAAGGCAGGTTCCCCAAGATCAACAAATCCATTAGCAACAAAACGTTCAGCTAGCTCAGGGCTGGAGAAGAAACTCTTGACAGCACCACGCCCTTGGGCAAGATAGCCACGTCTGGCAAGTACAGACAGATGGCGCAAAGTGACAGGGTCCTCACGAACTGTTGTTAGCACTTGGTGGCATAGTGCACCAACACGGGAGTGGAGGCACGTCTTGCGGTGACGCTCCCAGTGCGACCGACGGCACTCCCGGGAACAGTACACATGCGAACAATTGTGGCATGTCTTGAATGTCATCCGCGCTTCAGCGATGCTGGCTGTGCGGCCACACTTGGAGTAGCGGCAGCGCACAACTGACTCAATGGGCTGTTGATGCTGGCCACCACCACAGGAAGTGGTCATGTCGAAGGACACTCGCCTCCCACTGCCCTCGCTCCTCCGGCGAAGAGTGTCGGATACATAGTAGGGGGGTGGGTCCGGAGCAGCCGGCAGCCCGCCACTAGCTGACCCTGTGGGCACCGCCCGCGTCCATAACATATCGCGGTACAAGTGCACATGTGGTGTGCCATTCTTACTCAACCTTGTGGATGAATATGAAAAGCACACTTTATCTTGGTCTCTGGGTCCCTCAATCTGCACAACAAATCGTAATAACGCTTGCAGACAAGTTAATCGCGGCTTTTACTAAATAATTTCTACTACAAAATAAGTCTGATAGGTGTCCAACGTGAACATAATTTTTTTCAGTATGGGACTAACAAATTTTAAAACACCGTCAATATGCAAATGATAAGAATATTGAAGCCTAACATCCTCCCTGATAGAAGAATAAGTCATGGCAAAAAATGTCATGTTCTTTAAGAATACAATCATCAGATTTCACTAAGACGCAGCTATTGCAACATACACACTGTCATGTATTTAATTCTACATGCAAGAAAATGTTTACATTGCTTGTTTCATAAAGCTTCAAACATTACACAGTACTGAAACTTCACTCTCCACAAGTAAAGCCATATTACTAATTTGAGATCACATTCTTAAGGATATACGATGAAGATGAAAAGATATTTTGGAATGTGACAACAGTCCACTTTCAAGTTTTCTTTACTTCTTTCACTAACGTTCCATATTAGTAAGATATGTAAGGTCTATTAATAGTTCCCTCCGCTCACACAGCAATTCTTGATGCTGCTGAAGAGACAGCAGATCTAAAGAGGCGTAACACATATTGAACAAAGGGAAAGCATGAACAAAACAGTTGAAACTGAATTTGATATAATTTTAAGGAAAATTACTCCATACCTTCTTCTTTCTGATAACTTAGTAATCTACTAGGTCACAGGTGGCCTAATATCAGCCTGTCTATTTATGGACTGAGTCATGTTTGGAACTTTTGACCATAGGTCTTTCGCTGCTAATCCATAGGCACAGTTTGATTGCCAGAGATTTAACATAATAGTGTTTGTTATAACCACTATCAGTACTTGTGGTTTAAATTTGTTAATTTTATTAAATACTGGCTTTCTTGTAGTGACTGAAAGAGGTTTACATATTTATTTATTTAACAGTGTACCATCAAATAAGAGGATAGTGAATAATAAATTGGAAAGCATGTAGAAGGTACTAATTGAATGTACTATTCTGATATTTTCCTGGAGGAAATGAGGAAAACCATTAAACTCTGTCAGGATGGCCAGTCTCTGGGCCAAAATTTGAACCCAGGGCCTAACAATACGAAACAGGAGGGCTAACCGCTTGACCAAAATGTTCAGTACAATTACATGGTACAAGTATAAATTTGAAGAATATAATTAACATTTAATATTAGTTTGAATTTAGAAGGTTACATGGTTAGGTATGAATCTAATTATGGATGATACTAAGCTCCATTTGACATGATTTTCAGAGATACTAAAGAGTTAGAGTGTCTACTGCCCCAAGTAATATAAATTGTTTGCATTTTTTTAGCCACACTCCAGAACTGTTCAATGTACACACACACTGTACGCGCGCTCCCCCCCCCCCCCCTTCAAAAAACATTTCTTACCTGATGTTCCCCAGGAAAAAATTCCATAGGATCACTGAGAGTGAACTGAGTCCCACTCTGGTCACAAAATACACATGAAATCTGTTTTCATGGATGAGCCATGTCGAATGTTGTAGATTTTCCAGTGTTTTGGGAAACACATTGCATTTGCCATTTTTAGGGTAAATGTATACTGTGAAGGTCATGACTCGCAGAACAGAGGAGCAAGTTGCTGTTCAATCAATATTGCACACTTGGTTGAGGAAAGGAAGTCACAATAAAAAATTTTAAGAGCTGCATGATAATGAGAAGGAGTAATTAAGGAAGTTTTAGTGACAATGTGATTGGGAAAGGAGGGATGAAAGCGATTTAGCAACCACATGATTAGTAGAAGAGGTGACAGAAAAGTTTTAGTTACCATGAGGTCAGGGGAAGAGGTAATGGAAAAAGTCTTTTGACCACATGGTTAGAGACGTATGATTTGAGGTTTACACGGCAGTGAGTCTGAATTTGGCTGTCTTCTGGGTTGTTGCGCCATGTAGTTTGGTAGACATTTACCAACGTTTCATAGGTCCTTGCTGCTTCCATCATCAGGGCAATGATGGAGGCAGCAAGGACCTATATGAAACGTCGGTAAACATCTACCAGACCACACGGCGCAACAACCCAGAAGACAGTCACATTCATGGTTAGAAAAAGAGGTGCTGAGAAAGATTTCTGACTGCTAGTGGTTAGGAAAGATGTAATGAAAATTGTTTGGGGGGGAGAGGCTGTAATGTGGTCAGGAAAGGAAGTTCAGTAGTTGTTTAGTGAAGGAGATGGTTAGGTGGATGGCACCAGAACCAGCCACCAACATACTGTATATTCTCGTTACATTCAGAAACTGGATTTGCTACCATCTGAAATAAATATGTTCCCACCCCTGTTTTCTTCCTAAACACACAACAGGAAGGTGTGGTGTGTACACATTGCTGGTGCTAGCATGAGATGTAGTACAAGAAACAGTGCATCATATTCACTTCTAGCATTTGACATTCGAGTTAAGCAATCATATATGTTTGTTATTCCTCAGAACAGTTCAGAATTAAGTGGCAGTAATAACTTGATTGAAGTGGGAGTACTGTATTTTCTTTAAGTTTCTCAAGCAAATTCATACATTACTTTTAATTTGTTCATTCATTTGCAACAAAAAATTTCAAAAATATAGTTTTACAATGCTTGTCAGCATGTAAGATAGTAAGAACAGTAGAAAAGATTTTTAATAACATTTGATACTGGGGAGTTTACTAAAATGTCACCACATTCCAGTTTCAGTTACAAGTGGACAACAATAAGGCACACTATGGGTGCAAAAGAAAGCATGTAAATTTGCATATCCTAGGAACGATTCAAACTTGGAAACCCTGGCACAGCATAGAAAGATAGCACATATATGTGCTCTCTTCAAAGCGTACACGGAAGAACGGGCATGGAAGGCCATATTATCTGAGCAGGGTCGATCATATACGGAAAATTAGGAGCAGAAAGCAAAGGACTGATATCGGAAAATATTCCTTTGTGAACAGAACCATCCAACTCTGGAACCAGCTACCTGCGGATGTTTTAAGGACTCTCTCCTGTAAACCAAGTACTTTTAGGAAGAAAGTTAGAAAAGTGATAAATGAGGTGAAGTGAAGGGAATACATGGGTGGGTGCAGTGAAGGGAGGTGAAGGGAGGTAAATCGGGGTGAGGATGGGAAGGCTTCATAAGAGTAGTGAAGTGAAGAGAAGGTCCTGATGAAATGTGTAATTCCTTACTGTTACTGTCTTATGTCTAGTTGGTATTACTTTTTAAGTTATCTACTTTAGGTTATCTGTTGTGTTTAAATACTTGTGCCTTATGGTTTTGTAATCTTATGAGTTGTTTTATTTTGAGTGTGGTGTGTTGTTTTGTTGTGTCTTATTGTTTTGTTGTGTCTTATTGTTTTGTGTCTTATTGTAATACCACTGCCACAGGGTAAAAACCCATTTGCAGTTAATAATAATAATAATAATAATTCTCTTTTTGTCACAAGTGTAACTTGCACATAACACGCTAAATACTTATCAAAGTGAAAAATGATTTATACAAATGTAGAGAAGAATGAAACATTTTATGCCTAATACACTTATTTTGTAAATCCTACGGTTTTCCAGATAATTAAACAAGTGATTTTATGCTACGCAATACAACTCAATAACTGTTAAAGTAATCTTAATCGAATTATATACCAGAGGTACTTGCTCATTCACCCCAACTGTTCTATGCTATTATACAAGAGCATCAAATGTTAATGTTTGTGACTGCAAAATTAGAGGAAATTCCAACAAACTAAAAGCACCACAATTATTATGCATACATTTCCTGACCTATCTATTATGATTTGAGACAATCAATTTCACTGAAAATCAAGTTTCATTTCTTGTGAAATTTCAGGTTCTCATGGCCTATATTTGCATTCAATAATAATTTTAAAGTAACTCTAGGACAATTATTTGACTCCAACAGAAAATATATTTTTAATCAAATAAAGGGCAAAATATTGTTTGAAGATGACTGTCTTCTGGGTTGTTGTGCCATGTAGTCTGGTATACTACACTACACATTGCAACATCCCAGAAGACAATCACCTTCAAACTTGCCTCTGTGAGAACCTTAAATCTCACCTACTATAGTTAACTTCAATGATTCATACTTACAGTCCTAATTATCAAATAAATTAAAATTCCACTTAACTGAACACAGATCTTTTCAAAATAAATCTGCCAATTATTCCCCTGGTGTTCAAGATTATGCACATTAGTTTTCTCCAAACTGGTTTACTAAAACCCTTTCTAATGATGAATATGTGAACAGAAAGTGGTTACAATGCTGTAGGGGGGGGGTTTCCCATGTATGCTTTTCAACCAGCAAAGAAGATATTGCCTGGCAGGTCCAAAATTGGGGTTTAATTGGAAGCATTGATCTCCAAGAATAGCAAATCATGAAAATTCTCCAGAGTATTAATTATCTGAAATTGAAAGGCTCTTAATAAATAGATGTATAATGACAGTAATAACAGATGTAATTTTGAAGATTTCTGTCTTCTGGGTTGTTGCGCCGTGTAGTATGGCAGATGTTTACCAACGTTTCGGAGATCATCCTTCCTCCGTCATAAGGGCAATGAGTATGAAGATTCATCAATGAATCGCCCTGATGACGAAGGCAGTATAACCTCTGAAACGTTGGTAAACATCGACCAGACTACACAGCGCAACAACCCAGAAGACAGAAATCTTCATACTCATTGCTGTGAAAACCTCAAATCTTACATAGGTGTAATTTTATTTTGTGCAAATAATAACTTAGCAGGATTTGAGATTTTCATGACAGTGAGTAATATGGCTGTATTCTGGGTTTTAGCACTATGCAGTCTGGTAGAAGTTTGCCGATGTTTCAAAGGTCCTTGCTGCTTCCATCATCAGGGCAATGGAGGACCTTTGAAACGTCAGTAAACTTCTACCAGACTACATGGTGCAACAACCCAGAAGACAGCAATCATCAACCTAGAAGTAACTTGGTAAAGGATAAGAATGGTGATCTGTTTGCAGATTCTCACATTTTGAATAGGTGGAAGAATTACTTCTCTCAGCTACTGAATGTTCAATAATGTTATGCAGACGAAAATACATACAGCTGAGCCAATAGTACCTCAGCCTAGTCCTTTTGAAGATGAAATTGCTATTTCAAAGTTGAAAAGGTATAAATCACCAAGTAGTGATCAAATTCTAGCAGAACTGATTCAAGTAGGAGGTGAAACATTATGCTCAAGAGAACATAAACTCCTTAATTCTGTCTGAAATAAATAAGAATTGTCTCAGCAGTAGAAGGAGTCTATTATTGTACCAATTTACAAGAAGGGTGATAAAACTGACTGTAGTAATTATCAAGTCATATCACGGTTATCAACTTCATACAAAATTTTATCCAACATCCTTCTCTCAAGGTCACGTCCATAAGTAGACAAAATTATTGGGATTCAACAGTGTGGGTTTTAACATAACAGATTAACTACTGATCAGATTCTTTGTATTTGTCAGATACTATAGAAAAAAATTGGAGTACAATGAGACAGAACATCATCTATTCATAGACTTAAAGAAAGCGTATGATTCAGTTAGAAGGGAAGTATTGTACAATATTCTCATTGAGTTTGGTATAACCATGAAATTATTTAGGCTTATTAAAATGTGTTTGAATTAAACCTATAATAAAGACGGTTTAGGTAAACACTTGTCTGACACGTTTCCTATTCAAAATGGTATAAAATAAGGAGATGTGTTATTACCATTGCTTTTCAACATAACTTTAAATATGCAATTAGGAAGGTCCAAGAAAACCAGGTGGGACTGAAAATGAATGGGAAACATCAGCTTCTGCTCTGTGCTGATGATGTAAATCTATTGGAGGAAAATGTGAATACCATAAAGAAAAACACAGAAACCCTAATTGAATCTATTAATGAAAATGGTATAGAAGTAAACACAGAGAAAACTAAGTTATGTTGTCTCGTCACCAGACTGTGGGAAAAAATCGTAACTTAAAGACAGCTAATGCATCCTTTGAAAATGTGGAAAAAGTTCAGATATTTGGGAGCGACAGTAACAAACTAAAATTTGATTCATGAAGTAATTAAGAGCAGATTAAATTTGGGTAACACTTCAGTTCAGAACAATTTGTCATTTCGTTTGCTGTCTAAAAACGTAAAGATTAAAATATACAAAACTATAATTTTCCAGTAGTTTTGTATGGGTGTGAAACTTGGTCTCTGACACTAAGGAAGGAACATAGACTGAGGATGTTTGAGAACAAGGTGCTAAGGAGAATATTTGGACCTAAGAGGGATGAATTACTAGAAGGCTGGAAAAAGTTACATAATGAGGAGCTTAATAAGTATAACTTCGAATTCAAAATATACAGAAAGCCCACAAATACAAGCACCATAATACATGCCTCTTCATGCCATCCGAATGAACATAAACAGATGGCTATTAACTACTTAATAAACAGGAAAAATACATATCCCATAACCACAGTAAACAAACAAATTGAATGTAACACAATAAAACGAATTCTAATAGAAAACGGATATAATAATCATGAAGTAAAACCCAAAAATAAAATAAACAATATAAACAACATAAATGAAGACGGAAACGAAAATAAACAAAACAAATGGGCCACATTCACATATATAGGAAAAGAAACCAAATATATAACAAAAACATTTAAAACAAATAACATAAAAATAGCATTTAGAACAAAAAACACTATAAAAAACATCTTGAAACAAAAACCACAAATAGATACAACAAATCAATACGAAAAACCAGGCATATATAGGTTGAAATGCAATGATTGCCCGTTAACCTATATAGGCCAAACTGGACGCACCTTTAATCAAAGATATAAAGAACATATTACAGCAATAAAACATAATAAAGACCATTCAGCATATGCAAAGCATATATTAAACACAGGACATTCATACAACAAAATAGAACATACATTGGACATTATAAAAATAATACAAAATAAACGACATAGAGACACCATAGAGAAATATCATATACAAAGAACACATAAACAGAACCTTGCATTAAACGACAGCAACATTTACACGAACAATCCGATATTTAACATTCTACAGTCCATTGACCCAACCCCCTAAACAACTTTCACCCAATATATATAGCCATACACGATACTCACATCTCAGTTACTGTCTGCCATTCAATAACAACGGACACGCACCTCATACACAACCCGGTATGTTATAATACTTTATATTTTGTGATTACATTTATTTTGTTTGTAATACGATATATTTGAATAATTCCTTAAAATATTATAAATTAGAGTAATATTATTCCATTTCCTATTTCGGTAGCCTTATCACGATATGAAAATTAAAATTGATTTTGCAGATATAGGCACCCAGGCGCGTCTCCAAAAATAAAATCGAAGAAGCCTGGAGATGTAATAAAAACGAGTAAAAACAAAAGCAATATAAGCAGAGCAACAGATACACCAGATTTTAATTTTAATTTTGATAGACCTGACGATGATAAGATTGTATATCGAAACATGTCGTCAATTTTAAAATGTAACAATTTTATGTGAAATTTTATATGATTTTAACAATAAGCTTGTGTAAACGACGGAAAATAAAAGTATTGTATTGAAACACAAGCATGATGCAATTAAGATATAAGTTAATAAGTTGTACTCATCACCAAATATAATCAGACTGATCAAGTCAAGGAGGATGAGATGGGCAGGGCATGTGGCACGCATGGGAGAGAAGATGAATGCATACAGGGTTTTGGTGGGAAAACCAGAAGGAGAGAGACCAGTAGGAAGACATAGACATAGGTGTGAGGATAATATTAAAATGGATCTTAGTGAAAGAGAATGGGACAGTCTGGACTGGATTCAACAGGCTCAGGATAGGAAACAGTGGCGGGCTCTTGTGAACATGGCAGTGAACCTTCGGGTTCCATAAAATGCTGGGAATTTTTTATATGGCTGAGTGACTGTTGACTTCTCAGGAAGGGCTCAGCTCCATGGAATAAGTAACAAACTCTGTTCCTTTCTTTATAACTTTTTTGTTTTTATATTTTAACTTCCAAATAACATTATGTTAAATTGTAAAAATATGCCTATATTAATGCACTTAATTCAGTGATAAAAAATATTTTTGGCTGGAAGAAAGTGGCACATGGTAGCAATAAGATTTAGTGCACCGACATCTTGAGTATCTATCATATATATACATACAATGAACCCTGGACCATGCCTATTACCAACCTAGGTGACAGACATCAGTAATTAACTTAAAAACACCAAGTGTTCTGTACAACACCTCCCCATTAGAGATTCAAGGGCACCTTAGTTATTATTTTCCTTCAACTTTTAGTCACATAAGAATTCAGATTAGACATTATTTCATTTTTGCATTTATGTACATAACACCTGGGTACCATGTGATTTACTGCCTCAGTTTTGGCTGGATGGTTGTCACGTACCTCCATTTGAACTGGAATATTAATATGTTTGCCTTCAATAGCTATAACCTCATGTCATTCCTTGATATTTATGTTAATAGTGTTCCTTCTTTGTCTCTATCAAATCAACATAAACCTAAGCACTATCACAGTACAATAGAGTCTCAGCAGATTCTGACTTATCACACTGCATCTTTCTTATCTGTTTTACTCACAATGACTTTGCAGAATGATTTAGTATTCCACATTTGCTACTTTATTTTGCTCTAAATGCTGGGCACTCTCAAGGGCCAAGTTTAGTCTGATAACATCTATACTCAGACTCATTTACTAGATTTGAATCCTCAGACTTACTATACTTGACACCCTTCTTCATGAAGAACATCTTAAATTTCTTTATGAAGTCAAACTCCTTGGCAGTGGTATCCTCTGAGTACCTCCAATGGATCTGTTTGACTTGCTCTCAACTATGCTCATAAGTATGACAGAAAACAGCAACCTTCTACAGGGCGTGATTATCAATCTGCAACAGCACCTCCCAGATATTCTCGTCATGGATCCCTTGCACGATTTAATCCCTCAAGACTTTCCCACCTCTGTCATTGGAACGGTGGCCAAAATTCTCACAGAGTCTGCTCTTATCATGTTATAAAGCAAGGATAGCTTTACTTTGTCACTGGATTCATCATGATCTGTAGATATTAGGTAACTGACTAAGCTTGCCTCCAAAATTTCCATTCCACAGATGCTGTTTTCCTTTGAAGATATAGGTCTACATTGTTGCCTTATACCATGGTGAGTTTGAGGTTATATCTCCATTTGAATCAACACATGTCAGATATAAACCTGTCTGGTACATAATAGAGTAATTTATATGTACTTGAACCCTTTGTTCGTGGACTTGATTAAATTTTTACTCAATACAGTGTAAAAGTTCTATGTTGCCACCATCAAAAATGTGTTTTTCACTTCACAGCTTTACTCATACTTATTTCACACATTATGAAACATGTTCGCAAACCACGACTGCGCCATGTTTAAAAATGTTAGGGAGGTTGAGGACGTAAAGATGAACTTGGATTAACTTTAATATTCACTTAATGCCAACTGTTCTGTATAACAAGTATTACAAATTATTTATCTATTTATAAATTTTAAGTTTTCAAAATTTGTCTTCACTGTTTTCACCTGATGTTAAAAGCTCCCCACATAATTTCTATCTTAACAAAATAGATTTTAAAAATCAGAGGAGAAATTGTGTTATGCAAATAAACAAGATCCTTCTACTTATTTCTTGGGAAACATGTGTACCTATAAGGGCAAAATATGAAATGATTACTTCGGGGTCTCCCTAAAGTATAGCATATGCAGGTCTTTCTTCTTCTTTTTTCTCTCTCTCTTCCCCCCCCTCCTCCCTCCACTCATGGAGAATTCTGGCATTACCCACAAGCTTGATTCTTCACCACTAGTCTTGCATAGACTTTTGGGGATACTGAAACTTACACGGTCCTCATACCTGCCAGGTCTGAGTGCAGGTCCCCACAACTGCGACGCTGGTTGTGGTGCTGATGTAACCGCAATGACTGCAAGGGGCGGCAGTGACCTGGGCTAGCAGAACCAGCACCTGGACTGGGGGAACGAGATGTAGGGGGAAGTCCCAGAAGTGAGTCCAGCACATCTTCAAGAGTTGTGGAACCAGGACTGGGCTTGTTCCTCAGCTCTGCCTGCATCTCGTGGTCATCATCAGGTCCTGCAAGAGAATAGGAATCACATTTGTGGGCATTTCAAAACTACAAAGTAAGAATATCTTACATTGACAAAGACCAATTGCACTAATAGGTGCAAAAAACATAAACCTGAAAGAGAGAAAAGTGGTTCGATACTAACAAGGACACAATCAAGATACCTAGTGAATTTGAATCACATGCTAAGGTGAGAAGAATTTAGCTCATATATTGCAGTGTTGACAAAAATGTAAAGTACCAGAGGACAAAGATCTTTATTGATTTAGTGAACATACTGGATTTTACTGAAACATTGCTCTATGATATGAATTGAATCAAAATGTTAGGGGCATAACTTCAGATCCCAACACATAGCACTACATCTCACCTGTCATACTGTATGAGGTGTAACAATTAAGTTCCCAGAATGCCCCCATAATAGCTGTAATTAATTACTCACTAATTATTTCTGACACCATTGAAGTAGTCTCCCTGTGCACCAATACACTAAGTGGGTCGGTGTTTCCAATGCTTAAAACATTTCTGGAACTTTTCTTCTGAATGCCCTTCAGGATGGTCATCGCATCTCCCTCAGTGTCAGCATTGTCTGAAATCTGTGGCCCTTCGAAGTGGTCTTCTGTACGGTAATGGCCAAAAATCGCACGGGGCCAAATCTGGTGAACATGGTGGATGATCCAGTTTCAATATCGATTATTTGACCAAAAACTCCCGGATAAGCACGTCAAAAGCAGGAGCAATGCCATGATCCAAACGTCCAGCCAATGTTCAGGTCTTCTCCGACGATCAGCCTCATGTAACCTTGTCAATATTTCCAAATAACAATGCCAGTTTACTGTTCAACCATGTACAACAAACTCAAAGTGAACAATTCCCTTGTGATGAGAAAACAAATAAGCATTTTCTTCAAAACTTCCCAACTCTCTTTTATGCCACTCACAGACACTCAACTTTCTGATACCATGAGCACCATAAGGCTCTTGTTAACATCTGCTGAGTTTCACTCACGCTTTTGTCTAACTTTGCACAAAACTTAATGTTAGTGCGTTGCTCCAACAACCTGCAGCTCATTTTTCTGCTGGGTCGAAAACACACGTTTGGGTAGCTGTGCCACCACTTGGCTAATACTGCGTTATTTTCTTCACATACAAGATGCAAGCACAGACATGTCACAACATGTCGCTGCTTAGTTATTGCTCATTTGCTACTGGATGCAACATACATATATGCAGGCAATCAAGGAACTTAATGTCACACCTCATATAACATGTTGAAAACAAGAACAGTATCTTATGGGTCTTCCCTCAGGAAGGTTGTTTAGATCAATTCATTTCGTGTGGAGTTCAGTGTTACCACAGAATACATCTGTTAGAATGTCTCACATATGTGATGGCAGTTCAGTTTATTTTCATTGGAAATTAATGGGTTAGTTGGTCATGTTTACATGTTATACGTCAATCATGCATATGATTGCTATGTCCCCCGAAACAGAAACATAGTGACCAACTTACCCACTCACACACATTCCTCAGTTTGGCTACACTTTTCAGAAGAGGTAAGGATTTGCTGAAAAAATAATAAAAACAGTAAAATTAAAGTTGTAAGTAGTAATTACATTGGAAATAAAATATTTGTACTTCATTATTTCTTAAAATATTAATGAATGAAAGACGAATAACACATTAACTGATTTGTCCTTACAAAATAAATTGCTAGGACTTCACTTTCAGTGACTTTGTCAAATTATTCCTTCATAACTTTTGAAATCTATAATTTTTGTAGTTGCTATACATTTTTGAAATTGTTGATTTAGGTGTATGGTCTGTTTCTGTTAATCATATAATGAATGCTACAAACATAAAAAATGGTTGGTGAGGTTTTAAATATTCCATGATCTTTAATAAAAGCATAATTTTGATTGTGAGGCACAACTTGTCTTTCAGCCTATGTTCTGATCCTGCACCCATGGGACATTAATAGCTGACACAGGACAATCTTTTGAGTTTCATTTTGACATCGAAGTTATTGAAATCTAAGGAGACTAATGTTATCACAACCCAACCTTCCTCTCGGGCAATTCTGAAATGTATGAGCTGAATAATGCAATTTATAGTTCTTACATCTGCTGGCAAAGAAATTTAATTATAAATGTTAATATCATCCTATTTTTAAAATTAGTCAGAGTCTGTTTTGAATTGGAGGACAGTTGAGTAGAAAAAAGGTATCACAAAAGAACTTGGGAAACACAGCTCTACACAATTCACATGGATCCAATTCACTTGGTTTTGCGTGACTCCACTTCTAATGAGTGGACAGTCATAAGAGCAATGCAAACAAAATTCCAGTTCAAGAAAGGAACAATGAAGTCAGCAGAAGCAAACGTGCATCACAAGGTGTATAATGACTGATGTTTTATCTTTTAGCAAATGAGAATCAGATTTGGCATACTGTTTCTGTGAAGATCCAACACTCAGAGTAGTAAAACAACTGGCTTCATCTTTGTACCTTGATCTTGTACAATTCTAAAATTTGTTTACAAATTATAAGAACTGAAGGATGGAAGAGTGGAAGGTTTGGAACAAAAAATAAGTGATCATAAGGTAGAGAAAGGATGCATAAAGTAGAATTGGGTGGTCTGCTGATGGCTTTAGAGTTGTCTGCATTGCACAGATTATTTGCAGTTACAGTAGGTTACATTAAATAAATAAAACCAAAGTTTAAAAGAGAGATTTGAGATCTTCATAGTAGTCAAAATGTGGATTGCAATGATGAAACAATGCAGTTTTAGAGAAAAAGTTAATAACATTTTCGATATTCTTTTTCAAACATAACAATACTTTCATATTAATTCAATTTCTTCAAACTAAGTGGCAGCACCATGCAGACAAATAAAAATGTGTTTTATTAGCTCATTGAATGTAGGCAGATGTCACAATGAAAGGAGATGATGATTTCTTGGCATGGAGAATTTGTTGAATATGCACTCTAGTTCCTTATAAAAATTATCCTTTGTATAATCACATTTGGCCTCAGTTGAATATGCACATTCAGAATATCTTCACACAACAGCCTTCTGACACCCAATCACTAGCAAATTCTGCCTTCTTAAACTGCTGATGTGATTTCCTTATGTATAAAAAAATTGTGTCCTTTAGTGATGATCAGCATTCCCCCTTCCAGAAAGAAAGTATAATCATCTACTGGTCCAGTGCGTTTTGTTCCATTTACAAAATAACTAATATTTCTTTTGTATGTTCATTTTGTCGAGCATTTAAATTGTGAAATTAAATTAGAAACTCTGTATTATGCTGTGCTTTAGAGTGAAATAAGACAGTGCCCTAAAAATTAAGCATGAACTGAAGAAAAGGTAAATAATATTCCTGTGGCTATTGATTAAACTGCTCAAGCATGCACTGGGTTAACCATCACCTGTGCTTCAAAAGGGGAATTATTTCATTTGTAAAAAATTCACATGGCTTATGCAGTTTTACATTAGTATCTGGATGGAAACTTAAAATTTTCTATTTGACTAAATATCAGGATTATTTTTACATAAATTGCTTGGTATTGTCACTTCATGGGAAAACAATTCCACTGAAAGTAAAATCCTACTAATTTAATAACAGTTAAATTCTGTTTCAGACTACTCCTGTGACGTATGTAATACGTTTTACTGTTGGGAGGTTGCCACGCAGTAAACTATTTGGAATATTTTAATAAATACTTTGAATTAATATTTTCTTCTTCTTCTTCTTGAAATTTTGAGCTTGAAATAGAATTAAATTTACGTCACTGAATTAGGTGTCGGTGATCACTATGTATCTTTCCTTTCAGGTTGCCTTGCTATAATACTATCACACAATTCACCGCGTTGTTATGTGTTACTCATTTTGACCCATAACTATTTATTGCAGCACGTGTACAGAGCCGGTTTATTGTAGATTCAGATCTGGGTCTTCATGCTGCGCATTTCTAAGGTACTAATCACTTAGCAGTCAACATTGGATGCGACAGTAAAATGGAATACGTGCAATACGGGAGAAAGAAAATTGCACTCTCCAAACAGTCCTACTTTCCACACCGTATTTAGAAGTCGGTGCTCTTAACCCGTGGACAGTTCGGCGGGAGACTATCAATAAACCAAGTGTCCTACTTTCGCAGAATTATTTCGTATTCTATCACTTAGGGTTACACTGCAGTGTGTTCATATTGACTTCGTTCTCCTAAATCCCTTGTTCAATTTCTCCACAAGGTAGCTTGTACGACAAAGCAGCAGTTCCTCTCAGCCATTGAAATGGCTGTCTTAACTGTAATGGAGGAAGTAAGGTGTAGCCGAATGGAGGAAGAAAACGACATAAATTTGCAAGTGTCATATTTGATCATAATTATACATTTTTATCAATGTTGTAATGAAAGTATATCGATGTAAACTAAAACCCATTTATGTAATTTATTTTTTTACGTTTATCCAAGTAAGTTAAATAAATCATTTTATACAGATTTATCAAAGAGTCACCAATTCCTAACACAATATTCTATTTGTCAAAAATAAATTACACTAAAATTATAAAACAAAAAACTAATGTTTTTAGTGTTGGAAATATTCGCCGTGTTCAGCGATGCATGCATTCACTCTTTTATTCATGTTTGATTAAGCCCGGCTAAGAATTCGTGTCGTCCCGCGCGGTCTGAGGCATCATGCTTCGGACGGAATGCGCGCTGGTTCGAGTCTCGGGGAAGATGAAATTTTCTCATGAGCTTTCGACCGGTGTATGGGACCGGTGCCAACCCAGCATCGTGAGGAAATTGGGGAGCTACAATGGGTAGCGTAATCCGGTCAGGAAAGCTAGCAATGGCTGGGGGTTCGTCGTGTGACCACACGTCACCCTGTATCTGGTTGGATGATCGTTCACCTCTGCTTAGGCATGTGAACGTGAGGCCAGCAGCCAGCTAGTCTCGGCTTTGACTCTCAGAGGGCTGTTACGCCACGGATTATTATTATTATTAAGAATTTGTGTCACGGAAACGGTTCACCGGACGATTTGTTTGGCACAGGAGAATAGGGAAATGTTCCCTAAACTCATTCTGGCAAGTTAAGTAAGAACGAGATGCCAAGTACTGTTTAACAACGAACAGTAATTGCATTTGTGAAAAATACATCCTTGTTCTTCGACTGTTTGAAGACAACTGATGAAGTGGTGCGAGCAAATTACATGACGAGACCTAGCGATAGGTGTGTTTACTAGCCAAACAACCAACCAACAATAAATATTTTAACATGTATTGTGTGACTCTTCGATTGTCCTATACAATCTGTTTCCCATGTCTGACAGCCGGGCCTGGGTTCAATTTCGAACAGGGTAATCCAAGATGGAAATAAACTGGACATTTGACAGTCAATCCGGTTTATAAACCAAGAAGGAAGCATAATATAGGGTTTTGCATTCGACAGCGCTTTCTTAACAAAAAATCATTCTTGCATATACAGTAGATTCCGGTTAACTGGGACATCGGTTAATCAGGGCAGCCATTTATTTGGGACAAATCTTAAAGAACAAACCTTTTTAACTCTTTGCGTGCAACTTCACATAATTGGGGCAGCTGCTTAATTAGGTCAAAGCTTTCTAGTCCCGATTAACCGCTTTAGAAAGCGACAGGCTGTCGCCATCGTACGATGAAGTAAACTTCGCTGACTACGCCCTTGCCAGCTAATAAATGTGAAATAAGTTCCCGGCGGTGGATTTGACTCATTTGAATGAGGGTATTACACTCGGTCTTATGAATTGGTACAATAATAGATTCCTTCCACTGCTGTGGCATTTCCTCCTTATTCCATACAGAGCAAATAAGTTTGTGTACCTCGGAACGCAACGTTTCGCCTCCTGCTTAGATCAATTCGGCCGGAATCTGATCAGTACCCAGGGATTTATTCTTTTTCAACTTCTCAATAGCAGTTTCCAGTTCGACAAGGCTAGGTTCTGGCACAAATGGCTCAGCTCTATATATCTATCTGCGTAATACCATAAACCCCTTGAACATTTAACACCTGGTTAAAGAAATTTTTCCAAATATTCAAAACCCTGTGGGGATATATGAGCTGATAACAATTCTCATCTTTGATAATAATAAATCTAGGTTATTAACCTTTCTTAAATTCATTTACGCCTCTGTACAAATTTCTGATATTTTTTCTGTAATTAGTTACAAGTTCATTAATGTTGTTTTTCCAGGTATTCACTTTTTTTCTTCCTAAATGTTCTACTGGTTTCACGTCTTAAATTTTGCAGATTATCTCCAATGATTTGGCTTGGGTTTACAACCGTTATAATTTAGCCTGCTTCCGTTTGTCTATTAATTTTGAGCACTCATCATCAAACCATGGTTTACTATACTTTACTTTCTGATATCCTACATTTTCCTTGGCTGAGGTCTTGACATTGTCCCTAATACTTTCCAAAACTGTCATCTGAGTTCTCTAAAGCCGAAAATCTACTGGAGAGTTCTATCTGGTACTTTCCCTTAATTTCTGAGTTTATTCAAGTCATTTTTGTAAATCAAACTTTTGCCTTGGTTGTTTACTTACTGAAAATTTCACCCTTAATTTTGCCACTATCAGGTAATAGTCGATATCACAGTCAGCGCCTCTGAACGTTTTGGATCTACATGTCAAATTTAAAACGAACTGAAAAAACCACAGCGAGCATTCGGCATAATTTAATCAATTACCGACGATTAGGACTGACTAGCCCGGCGAATCAGTGTCTACGGCAAGAACTTCTTCTGCGTAATAAACACCATTATATGACATTCGTTCGTTATTCCGTAGCTTGCTTGAGATAACATCCTACAGGAGAATCCCGATGTCGATCTTTCTTCCCACGCACATTCCCTGGGAGAAAGAACCTCGTGCTACTGAGCTACCTTAACATCGAATCCCTGAGAACCATACACCTATTATTTACCAACTCTAAACAGTCGGGCAGCATTTAAAATAATTGGTGGGGTAGACGTAAGATATGCATTTGAGATAAGACGAAAAATTATCATCGTATGTGAAGTGATCGTTAAAACTGCCCGGTCTAAATGGAAATTGAAATGGTTCGACAATTTCCAGTAGAATTCTCTAATATAACATTTAATTTAAATAGGTTTGTCCATTCTCGAGTTAATTAATTTGTATGGACCAAGGAAATCACGCTTACTTCACATTAGTCTCGCATAAACACGCCAAAATCTTAACTTACGTGTAGCCAGTCACTGATGATAGAATCGTTAAACTACGAAGTATCACTACGCTTATAATGGTGACACAAAAACAGATCTGAAGTTTTCACGGCGACCAAGTATAATGAATTCTTCTCGGGCTACCAGCCGTGTAATGTGGTTTAATGGAGAAAACGCCAACGTTTCGAGAACCATCTTCTTCCTCGTCTTCAGGGTACTGTAGTTGTAGGGGTCCACCAACCAACCAAAAAACCTAACTAATGGCGGAGTCCTGCGCAAGCGCAAGACATCGTCCCTTCCTAAGTAACACCATTCCTGCGTACGAAACGCATAGCTGGTCGGGGGGGGAGCCTCGACTATTCAAACTAGGGTCTGTTGCTGCTGATGAGAGGTTATCCCGTCAAATTGTCCCTCGTGTGAAGGATTTTGGTTGGATGGTTCTCTGGGATTTGAACCCAGAGGGGGCAAGATCGCTTCGGCTGAAGACCTCTACGACTTGGGGGGGGGGAATCACTTCAGCTGAAGGCTTCCGTAATTGGGGATGGCGAGCCGTGCCCCTTTTGAATTATACCCTGGTATTTGCCTTACAACTGAGGAAAAGCACGGAAAACCTCGGTCAGGGTAGCCGAATGGTCAGACCACTCGTTGTGCCGACTTGGCCCGTGGGTGATCTCTGTCAGCCCTCAGTTGCTGCTGATGAGAGGTTATCCCGTCAAATTGTCCCTCGTGTGAAGGATTTTGGTTGGATGGTTCTCTGGGATTTGAACCCAGAGGGGGCAAGATCGCTTCGGCTGAAGACCTCTACGACTTGGGGGGGGGGAATCACTTCAGCTGAAGGCTTCCGTAATTGGGGATGGCGAGCCGTGCCCCTTTTGAATTATACCCTGGTATTTGCCTTACAACTGAGGAAAAGCACGGAAAACCTCGGTCAGGGTAGCCGAATGGTCAGACCACTCGTTGTGCCGACTTGGCCCGTGGGTGATCTCTGTCAGCCCTCAGTCGGCACAAGTGCCTCCCGAGTTGCCGGACTAAGGAGTTCTTCACACCAGCTAACTCTGAGTCGAAGCTCTGTGTTGTGGTAGGCGGAAAGTGGAATCCCCAAAATCCTCGTGAATTGTAGTTATAGGAGATCCCGTCCGTGCTCTGTGTACACCTGACCCAGTTCCGTGTTATTGGCTGCACGTTAGTGCTTCTTGTGACGTGCTCGCTATTTTTAGCCCAGCTTTCACTGGGTACCAGGTCCGGCTGAATGAGAAACCCCCGTCTTTGCTGAAGTTCCAGGTGTTCAATCGAATTTCAATTACTTCCTTCACGAAGCTGTCCTTATAACCTGTTGCCTTGTCTAACACGACCTACATAAACTTTCCCGCATTCACATGGAATTCGGTACACGCCACGGACCTTCAGATCCAAATTATCCTTGACCAGCCTGATCATGTGTTTTTCTTTCGCGGAATATGAACAGTCTTGATGACATATTTAGCTACAAGCCTGTTGTTTTTGTTAGGAAAGGCCTTCTGATACGGTAGTACGGCTACACCGATGGGCTTGTTCTGCTTTAATTTTGTATTTTCTTTCGCATGTAGCGCTCGCCTTAAACCGTTCTGCTGAAAAATGCATGTAACATGCTGAATTTCTCTCTCGAGACTTTCGGTGACACAAGGGGTTTTGGCACGCCAGACTAGTGTAGTTAATACGGCCCATTTCTGTGTCGGGTGCTGTTCAGGCCTAGCGTGGGTGTGAGTCGCTTTTCTGCATACCGCGTGTCCCACGGATTCGTCCGAACTCCTGCTCACCATAACGTCCAGGAATGGTAGCGTTTTATTTTGTTCCACCTCCATCGTAAATTATATGTTCGCATTGATGCTATTAAGGTGTTTCAAAATTTCTTGCAACTCATCCCTTCCGTGCGCCCACACAACGAGCGTATCATCTAACGGGCTGGCTTCTTTTTCGCCGAACTTAAGGCCTGTTGTTCGAAATGTTCCATGCACAGGTTGGCCACGACGGAGGCTAGCGGAGATCGCGTGGTGACGCTGTCCTTTTGGTTATAAAAGTAGAGGAAGTGTGTGGTCGTAAGAACGTGTCTGATAAGATCAACAGTTTGTGAAGATATAGTGAGAGCAGTTTCAGTTTATCATCTAGCGGGACGTTTGTGAGCAGCAAAACCACGTTAAAACTCACCAGAATATCCGTTTCTTGCAAGCTGATTGATTGTAAATTTCAAACAAACGCCTCTGAGTTATTTTAATGTGGTGATCCGAACGTACAACTAGCAGCCTGAGTAGACATGTCAGGTACTTCGTACGTTGGAGAGCCGATGCAGTTCACTACATGTCTTAATGGTACATTTTTCTTATGAATCTTAGGCAGTCCATACAGCCTGGGTGAGGCGGGCACATGTGGTATCAACTTCTTCGCATCCTCTTCCGGGATGCCCACCTTCTTTATGAGAGCAGTCGTTCGTCTCTCAATTTTGTTCGTCCGGTCCGTTGCCAGCTTCGTGTATACCGGATCGCTAAGCACAGTCTTCATTTTGTTGTGACAGTCCTCACTTAACAAAACAACCGTTGCTCTGCCCTTGTCTGCGAGAGTGTTGTAATGTCCTTGTCATTCCGCTGAGCTAGCAGCGCGTCTCGTTCGGCGCTTGTGTTGCCGTTTTGGTGTTTAGAGTGTCGAAGGATGCGCCAATAATATGGGGCTGGGGCAGGTACACGCAAAGCACGGACGGGATCTCCTACAACTTCAGTATCCACAGGACGAGGGGGAAGATGGTTCTCGAAACGTTGGTGTTTTCTCCATTGAACCACGTGACGCGGCTGGTAGCCCGAGAAGAATTCGTGACACAAAAATAATCATACATGGTCCTACACAAAATTATACACAAGTGTCAAACTACTTCATTTTACAGTGTGTTCACTTACAAAGTTGAACGCCTCCCTGCTTTAGTAGAAGATGTAGATAACTGTTGATGAAATTCCGCAACTGGATTTTATCCTTAATTACTTGAACTCGGTTCACAATTTCACACCCCATTTCTCAAAAATCCACTAGAATATCATCCTATTTGCACTTGGCCAAGAAGCTCTTCCCCATGTGGTTTTCAAAGACAAAAATATTTCATGCATTTATTACGTCTCCCATTCATACTGGATGTTTCAACCAGTTCACCTAAACAACAAAATTAAGCAATGACAATATCTTACAAAGCTCTGCTTAAACTGATTTCTTTCTCTCATGAAGCACAGCTGTAACCAATCAGAAAAACAGGGTAGGAAGTGTGGGTGTGTCAAATGTATGTCTGCTCAGCTGGCTCCATGCGATATGGAGCCAAACTTATAACTATTGAATTAGGCCTATCATACCACTGCCAAGAGAGAGCTGAATTCTTTGGCTGAAGGCTGTCCCAAACCTGCAATTGTGATTGGCTGTCAAACTTCATAAGAAAATGCATGAACTATAATAATCCATTAGTGCAGTCAAATACACAATTTGTATTCACAAGCCATAAATGACGGACAATATCAGAGGTAAATTCGCAGCTTTGGCATACACATGTTGAAATTCCACATTATCACCAATTCATTAACTCACATTCACTTGTCTCTCACTAAAACACATGGATGATTAAATTTTAGCTTTCATTGTGTATTAAAATATTATTTAAATCCCTGTACTATGAGACAGCCAGTTGGAGTTAAGCTACATGGTTAAATGGTTTAGCAGTATTCTAGTGTGAAACAGCTAGCTAGACTGTGTGTAAGCCACAATTCACAGTCAATACATGATAAGTAAATACTTGAGTAGTTTTAGAGGGCACAGATATCCAACCTCACTCAAACTGGTACATTTATAAATCAAATAACCTTGTTTAGTGTAATATGTTTCTCTCTCTCTCTCTCCATCTCGGGTGTGATGACTGTGTGACCATTCAGAGTTGTTATAAAGCACAAGTGATCTACTGCCCTCTAAACCAATGACTGTTTGGAAATTGTTTAATGCATCACACAATCACTTGCACCATAGCAGTAAATACGAGGGTCGCTCATTAAGTAATGCCCCACATTTTTTTCCTCAGAACATATTTATTCAAGATGGCTCAAATTTAGTGACAATATAAATCAATGTTTCCTTTACACATACTATTTTTCCACATAGTCCCCATCAACTTGTACGGTTTTACGCCAGCGTGGAACAAGGGCATGCATGCCTTGCCGGTACCAGCTCTTGTCCTGTGCACGTAGCCATGTCCTCACTGCTTGAATCACGCTCTCGTCATCTTCAAATCTTGTTCCGCGGATAGCATCTTTAAGGGGCCCAAAGAGATGGAGTCGGAGGGTGGATGGGGCAGCACCGTCCAACCCAATTTGGTGATTTCTTCCCGGGTTCTCAGACTTGTGTGAGGGCGTGCATTGTCGTGCAGGAGCAAAATTTCTGCTGGATGCTTGTGAGGCCGAACTCGTCGAAAACGCTTCTTGAGGGTTTTCAGGGTCCTGATGTACGCGTCTGAATTGATGGTCGCACCTCTTGGCATCACATCCACAAGAATGACCCCATCACTGTCCCAAAAGACAGTCATCATGACTTTTCCGGCGGAGGGAGTTGTCTTGAATTTCTTCTTTCTCGGTGATTGAGGATGATGCCACTCCATTGACTGCCTTTTTGTCTCTGGCTCAAAGTGGTGTATCCAGGTTTCGTCACCTGTAATGATCCGGGACAGAAAGACCTCTCCCTCAGCATCAAAACGCTCCAACAATTCAGAAGAAATCGTTTTCCTTTGAATCCTGTGGTCTGCTGTGAGACTTCGTGGAACCCATCTTGCGCACACCTTCGAAGAGCGCGGCAGATCACGGAGCTCGGTTTCTTCACTTCCTGAAGCTTTAACTCTCTTAGCCCAGCGACCAACGGGGCTCCTATCGACTGCACAGCTTCCATACACAGCACACAAACGTTTATGAATGTTCACCACCGTTTCTTTTTCAGCAACAAGGAATTCAATTACAGCTCGTTGCTTGTAACGAGAGTCGTTCACAGACGCCATTTTAACAGTTCACTACAGCTCCGCTATCGGTTGGAATCATTTGAAACTCCGTACACGAACGCGGGACACATCAAATCTCAAGCATGTAAAAGTACACTTTTCTATCTTCATTATTGGCTGAGAAAAAAAATGTGGGGCATTACTTAATGAGCGACCCTCGTATCAGTGAACACAAAACATGGCACCATGACAGTGTCATAAGAAATAAGGAACTGCACTATTTAAGTAATTTCATCTTCTATTTGCAAGAACTACCAAGTCACCTACTATAGATGGCTTACAACTTCATTAATAATATTGTTCCATTCTGGAAGAACATTTCACCTTGTTCAGCATTAACAACACCCTAGAAGTCAAGGGAAAATGTCCAGACATGAATGTAAATATTAATTTTGAGGGATATCTGGGATCCCAACTATTTACAGCTGTGCAACAGTACTTCACACATTTACTTAAAAAAAGCGGGTCACAGCAAGAGCGTTAAATGTCGCGGTCCCGATCGAACCCATGTACTGATGGGTCGTGAATCCTGCTAACCACCAATGCACACCCATGCTGAATGGTGTGTACTGGACATGAACAAAGAAATTACTACAGATACAACAGACAAAGTCCACCACACCTGACTGTATGAGTGAGCTGTTCATGTGATGTGGAAGAAACTGTGAACTTCTTATGGTGGAGACTCTGGTAGCAAGAAATGCAAACAAGGTCATGGTGAGGCCTATGGTGGGGTCTGGCGCAGTCTGCATTTGGCACAATTATATTCTCTTGCTTGAATATGTCATAACAATAAATGACAGTACTCAGTAAATTCAGACTGCGATTCAAGCTAAAGGATGATTACCTTCATTCATAACTTCCACTAATGTTCCTTATATGGACTGCATTCAGTTTGTGGGACATGTTCTCATAAGACACCTTCACTTTAAGTGCCAATGGTATTGGAGGCTTTTTATTCATATTATGCAACAAACCTGCCTTTAAGCTTACTTTGGACAAATCAGTAAACATCCAAAATTCTTCAGCTTTTGTTCAAATCGCAGATCTTCTGCCAGCAGACTTGTGTCTATGCACACACAGAGGGAATTCTGCATACCATAAAATTCTGACTAATTCTGATTTATTTCTTTAAATATAAAAGTTCTTCAGCCAGCATATTCCATTATTGATTTAAAAACTTCTATTTTCAGACATGTAGATCATTAATCTCATCCTACTCAACGAAGTTGTTCTTGGCCACTCTGGAATATAACTTGGATCAAATGTTGATGACAGGCTATTCATACAGTGTAAGATTTGAGGTTTTCACAGCGGTGAGTATGAAGATTTCTGTCTTCTGGGTTGTGCACTGTGTAGTCTGGTCGATGTTAACCAACGTTTCGGAGGTCATACTGCCTCCATCATCAGGGCAATGAATATTCATCGCCCTGAGTGTGACCTCTGAAACATTGGCTAACATCAACCAGACTACACGGCGCAACAACCCAGAAGACAGAAATCTTCATACTCATCGCCCTGATGACGGAGGCAGTATGACCTCTGAAACGTTGGTTAACATCGACCAGACTACACAGCGCAACAA
>NW_019060331.1:275122-288804 GCF_000696155.1 Zootermopsis nevadensis | reverse complement strand
ACACAGCGCAACAACCCAGAAGACAGAAATCTTCATACTCATCGCCCTGATGATGGAGGCAGTATGACCTCTGAAACATTGGTAAACATCTACCAGACCACACAGCGCAACAACCCAGAAGACAGAAATCTTCATACTCATCGCCCTGATGACGGAGGCAGTATGACCTCTGAAACGTTGGTAAACATCTACCAGACCACACAGCGCAACAACCCAGAAGACAGAAATCTTCATACTCATCGCCCTGATCACGGAGGCAGTATGACCTCTGAAACGTTGGTTAACATCGACCAGACTACACAGCGCAACAACCCAGAAGACAGAAATCTTCATATAGTCTTCTTCTTGAAATAAAAAAGTTTCTTCCAATTAGTTGGTGGCACAGGAATAAGATGATCTTTGTGTGGCACTGACTTAATTGCAGAAGAAATATGTGAACATTATTCTATTTTTGCTGCTTCTCAAAAAACCTGAAATTTTTATAACACAAAAATAGCAGTCTTCAAGGTGGCTGGTTGGTCAACGCCGTATCATGGAAAATCAATTGGCCTTTTCTTCTGTCTTTTCATCCTTCCAATCACGTTTATAGTATAGCACGATACATGGCACACACGGTGCCCAACTTTTGTATTCACCTTCCACATAACAAACAAAGTAAAGATAAACTTGTTTTACTTCTTACTTACAGACTGATGGTGTAATTTTGCAACAACTTGCCCAAATACATATGAGAAACAGCCTAACAAATTCATAGTCACAATGGTGTCATTTCTTCATATTAATTATCTAAGACCACTTTATCCTAAGAGATACAAAGGCAAGAAACAGAACACATAACAGGCCCCATATGTGTGCACAGATCACAGATGACACCTCAAAATTTGCTTGGCATGCTACATAGCCTTTGCCTTCTAGTTCTGCCAACATTCACTATGCAATGGTAATTTTAACAACATACAATTGAACAATGGTCATTACAGTTTTCTTCAGAAGTGTGACATGATACAAAATGTTTGCTTTGAGATTTCAAATCAGCATATCAGAATCAATTTAAAAAGTTAGTTTCTCTTTATGTTACCATAACCATACTGACATGATCCAGGCCAACATAGTATCCTGGACATTTGTAACAGATTCCAACTAAGAATGGAGGACATCACACCCTCACTCTTCCTTCTCTGATACAAAGCATCACCAACTTAACAAAAATGAAGTTATGGAAAAATAAATGATTGAACATGCAGGTAAGGTAGTAAATAAAATAAAACCCACTAAAACATGAACAAACAAAAGTAATATTTATTTACAAAGCCATGACATTAAATTAGTTTCATTCAAAACAATTCATTCATATGTTAAAACAAGTGATAAGAGTTGTGTCATGATACCTCTGCATAATAAACATACTGACATAACAAATATTACAATTATGTATTATAGTGTACTAAATAACATAGGGAGGGACAAAAAAAATGAATAAGAAGCAATGCAATGCAGATATTACCATCAAACAAATAAAAATAATTATTCATGTACACGATTTCGAGACTATGCTTGCCACTTTACAAAGGAAATGAAGATATTAACAAACATCTGAGATGTATGTTATCAGTGCCATCAGATATTAACATTGCATCTTATTGTTCTGCAGGTAAGGTTTTAAAAAACAGTAAACGTTTTAGAAAAGTATTAATGAAAAGCCATTCAGCATAAAACTGCAATAAGATGCAAAACAAAGCAGTGAAATAACCAAAAACATGCAAATACAATGAAATAAAATATACAGATCCATGTGATCATGAACTGCTGTAGTTTTAATGTGGGCAGACAGACCAACATACTGGTGTTATGATAAAAGATTTTGTATTAATATCATATACAGCATAACAAATCTCTGCAGTCAACAATAAAAACTAAGATTTGGTTTCAGTCTATACTGGGTTCTGGTACAGCCAAAGTCTGAAATCATACAGTAGCAAGCCATAAATTAGAAAGCAATGCTTACTGCAGAAATACCTGTTTTAGTCCATGTAATGACAAGTTTAACTAAGTTATTTGTCAATTCATATATTAAAGTTAACTGTGGTCTTTAAGCAAACATCATCATAAGCAGTGTACAGAGAAATAATCTTTCATCAATGCCAAATTGTGTACGACAAAAGACGAAAACTACAATAAACAGGTGAGTGTTATTTAATAACAGTCAGTTCACAGGGCAAAAATACTTTTTGGTGTCATGTTCATTAAGTAAATATGTAGGATTTGAAATTCTCATGGCAGTGTGTTTGAAGATGGCTGTCTTCTGACTTGTAGCACCATGTAGTCTGGTAGACGTTTATCAACATTTCAGAGGTCCTTCCTGTCTCTATTATCCCGGCCATCTTCTAACAGACCACATGACACAACAACCCAGAAGACAGCCGAGTAAATATTCTTTGTAAGAAATATGTTTCTTCAAACCAAATGAAGAAATAATAGGTTAAGACTTTTTCCCTATTATCCACTGATTAAAATTAGTTATCAGTAAAATGAACTCTAGAAATAGTGCAGAATAATGTAGCATATGTCCCTCAGTATTATAATTACTTCAAATCACATGATCTTATGAGGTTCTGTATCTTCATTCTCATTCTTGCTGGGCCAAGTGGTGAATTCATTATGCTCACATAATTCATGTAGTAACTTCCACAACACTTACAGAAATAAATGGATCACTGTGTTTAATATTAACTGCACATAATATATTCAGCATGTTTGATTACATATTGTTTCGGTGTGTGGGAGTGAGAGAAAATATGAATAAAAAAAGTAAAGCTGTCGTGCTACATGCCATGTTGGCACTTGAGGGGAGAGGCTGTATAGTTCCTACACATTCTCAACCTCAGCACTACAAGGGGGTGAGTGGTCAGCAGCACACCCCAACTGACTTCTACTCATGGGAAAGGACCCCATTACCCATTGGACAGGAGGCTGGGAAGGCCCCAGAGCCAGTTTGGATGCTGTGGTTACAGGAAAAATCCTCTGTCCCTGCTAGAGATCGAAACCTGGTGGTCCAGTCTGTTGTCAGTCAATATACTGATTGAACTACCCCAGCTCATGAGAGAAGCTGAATACTATTTTAAAGTTTACAAGCATTTACAGTTTCCAAGGTGTTGCTGTAAATAATATGTTCATTCTCCTCACTCTACAGAGTGATTTCCTGTGCAACCACTACAGCTACAGCTATCCAGTGCTCACATACAGCATTAAAGTTATCTGTGATCATATTTATGAAACAAATACATGCACATAACAATACTGATATACAAGGCATATTTAATTCTTAAACATGCTACTTACTAATTGAGTTTTAAGAACACATACATACATTATGGTAGCGTTCCTTAAAACTGAAGTGGATTACTGTTATTATAATTTGTCTAATTTCAATATATATGTCGTGAAGGTATGGTTATATATAACAACAAAGGAATGGCTGAATATAGTAATCAAACAACGTATCTTCAATGTTTTCAGGAACAAAAATTCACTGAACTGCTGGCATGTGAACAATTCATAATTAGCTCTTCAACAACAGTAGCATGCCAAATGAGTGGTGGAGAGTCTGAATTGTTACTGTAATTAAAACCAACAAAGTTCAACGGTGAAGGCTTCTTTTGACACTAAGTTATTTACATGTTTCCAAAAAGGTGTACTTTTCTCAATATTATATGCTACCTATCCTCTGAAGCAAAGTGCTAAGTTAATGGACTTCTCCCATGTCTGTGACTTGAACACATTTTTGGCAGGCAATTAATTACTTTGCACCTGGTCAAGCCATTTTCCTAAGCAGAGACGGAAGAAATCACAGAATTGACATGCAATTAACTTGCTAGTAGGTAATAAACTAAAAGCAAATTTGGCAATATCATTATCTTAATCATATAGTAGTCATGGAGCCAGACCACTTGTTGGCTAGTTCTGGCCTTTACCAACACTAACAATTCCATCATAGTATTGTTTAACCCAACACTTTTTGTCATAAAGATGTATAAAGTTCACAAATTAAAAGTTAAAACAGGTTTGAAATTTGCATAGAAGCACTTTAACCCTGGGGATAGGACACCCAGTACCCATTGGACAGGAGGCGTGGTGGACCCCAGAGCCAGCTTAAATGTAGAGGCTAGAAGAAAAACCACTGCCTCTGTTTGGGATTGAACCCCCGAACATCCGGCCTGTAGTCAGTCACTATACTGACTGAGCTGCCTGGCATTGAAATAATTGGATAATAAAATGTAATTGTAGTACTTCAGTAAACAATGTATGAAGAAAGTTGTGTTACAAGTAATTGGTAGGTTGTGTGTTTGTGAAAATTCCCAATAAATTGAAGTAAATAATATGGAAATTTATACATTTTATCAGAGTGCTGACTGAAAACAATGCTTGAAAATTATTTTCCTTCCTCATTAACTGGAACATACCAAACAGTGTCTAGCACAACGACAAAATATCTCACATTGTTGACATCAATTCTGGAGTAGTTCTATGGTTTTGTCTTATTGTAATGTGTCTGTCTGGAGAGGGGGGGGGGGGGTGCATGCATGGGGTCAGAGAGTATATAAGAACAAACCTTCTCTGTTCAGAATTAAAGTTAACACACCAGACTTAAAATCACATCAGAGGAAATCTACTGGAATTATACATTTAGGAAGAGAAGACAATACATGCAACATTTTATATGATAATGTCAGATCTCATACAATAGAGCACTTGTAAATTAAATGGAGAGAGATAGGAATCCATAAATACATTAGATTAAATTTAACATTCATAGTTTAGGCAAAACCCACATTAACAGTTAAGCTGCAAAGAATATCATGTGTAGCGCCACATATTTATAACTTGAAATGTATCGTATAATACTCAATCTACTGCTTCTTAAACTGAAAGTATGAGGTAAACCACATTAAGTAATTGTTGAAATAATACACAGAATCCTCAGCCAGAAACTGGCAAACTGTGTTAATTTAATTTCTCATTACCAATTTCAGCCAAACTTACTATATTTTCCATCTGTCATGAATCAAGCTGACTTAATAACCTCTGTGCTAAACAACACAACAATGCATGCAGTAAAAAAAGGTTCAATCCATGCAATTGGTATTGTTAGAAGCCAAAGATGAGAATACAAGCTTATAAACAAAACTGATAAAAGAAAATGCAAATAAAAATAACACATGGATAACACCGCATTTTAGCGACTATACTGATTGGTTACAACATAGTTGTTTTAAGTAAATTAAGGACTTCACTTGATAAATCAGAAATTCAGTTTGAATCTGTCAAAACAATGAATATTATTACTTAATTTAGAACAGGATCCTCACTCCTGCATCTTACACAAGCTACTATGTATAATCCAGTATGACATGTTCACATCAGTGACTCACTGATAACACCAAATTAATCTCACATGTGTGTTAATGGTTTTAAAATTCACTTTTTACAATGTGTCAAACCTTCAACATCTTCATAAAGTTATTGTTAAACCAAATATTGTTGATATTTAACATTTCACTTGATCTCCATAATCGCAGTTTCCAACAGATGACACAAAATATGAACATAAATGTTAATAATGAAAGACAAGCATTTTCTACTTTAAATGTGTGGATATTACTACAGGTAAAACAACATCTACTGGGAGACTTTTATAAAGCTATATAACTAATCTACAGGACAGCATATATCTGCATTCAGACATCTTATGATAACAACACATTCTTCCTCAGAGCTATCAAAACTAGTGTTTTGTGAAAGACAAAATTTCTTACAATCAATGTGTTGTTTTAAATTCAGTAACAAATTTTCATGATAATATTTTCTCGATCAACCAGCAATGTCAATTCGGAGCAATTCATAAACCTTCTCAGTTTCCATCGTCAGGGAATGTTGTGATGGATGACTGTTGTACCTTGTTCATATGTATAATCAATGTCCTTTCTTATATAGTAATTGAACAGTGGGTTTCCATCTCAAAACCATTTGCAATCAACTGTCATAAGTAAGAAAGTACTGTCATCTGCAACGCAGTCACCCCTCTGGCTTGCTTAACACCATCCTTCGCAGGTGCAGAAACTCTCCAGTCCTGTTCTGTGTCTGTGCTGCTTAACAAGCCCTCAGTACTCTCCAACTTGTCCTATCCAAGCATTTCCTAACCTTATTCACTTTCTGGAATATGATAATGAGGCTGTACCATGTCTGGCTCAGCACAGATCCATTTTCTCTGTACTCCTGGTTAGTATGATGGGTTGGACAGGCCCGAGACTGGGTTAGGTAACACAGGTACAGAACTGGATCTGAAGAGTTACCGCCCCCAGTGAGGGACCAGATTAATCAACATGGAGACCAGATAGAAGCCAGGGGGGTTACTGCAGATGCAGTTGAAGGTACTTTTGACTGACGGTAGATGAATGGCTGTTTTTTGACAACAGCGACTGTTCATTCCGATCAACGATTCCAGGTGTGCTGACTCCAAGCAAACGACTAAGACCAGTTTATCCACTAGTTCCCATTGGTCAAAGATCAGACAGAAAAAAGGGCATTGATATTATAAATAATTAGCAAACATCAGCCATCCATCACATCATTCCCTTATGATGGAGACAGACAGGGTTTTTGAAATGTTGGGCTATTGCTCCAAATTTATGCAGCTTGTCATTTAGTCACTGTGAAAGCTTAAAGTCACATATAAATTTCATAATGATAATGATATTTATCTTTGTAAACAAAAAACAAAAACAAAGAAAAAGGAATACATTTTTGGCAGTAAGTATAAATTTTCAAAAGAAAAAGAAAAAAAGGGAAAACTCCAATGCAACACATATTTTAAAATATCTTTCTGTTGGTAACCTGTCAATGAAATTCATGAACAGAACAAAAATAAAAGGTAGTTTAATAGCTACAGGTGAGTATGAGATGCATCATTCATCAATCAATCGAACAACACATTTACATGCAATTTAAAACTGCCATAGAACAGGCACTTAGTCCACCCAAACCAATTTCTTCCCATAAAGGAAAATCTTAAAATACTTGTGAATGTTAGCAGACATAAAAAGGGGATAATATACAAAATTACAGCATTCTCACGGTTCAGCTACAAAACTGAATGCTTCCTAATTCATAAGTTTTCTGCTAATGATCAATACTTGAAACCTCTAGCAAAGATAAACCAATCACAGTTCACTTCTTGTAAATTTTGTAAGCAGCAACAATCTGATTATGTAACATATATGAATACACACTTTTTAAAAAAATATACAACAGTTTGGACCCCACAAGGCCCTAATCACTGGAAGCACAATGCCACCAAACAAATAAAGGTCTTCCAAATCCACAAAATACTTTCAATATTGTATCCCCATTAACATTTTCATCATAAATGGAAACATTAAATACTTAATTTTGTCTTTTCTAATGGGAAGACAAACATTTACAAAAGTTCTTATCATTACTGTCTGGGTAGGGACCTACAGAATAAGTGTTTATAAATATTCCAAAAGATTAGTAAATAAGACTTAGAAGCTTTGCATCAGAATTTGCCAATGGTGGCTGTGGCCATTCTCTCACCTATTCAGAAACTTTAAAGAATCTATCTTCTTGTGGCATTCAATATAATTTAGTAAAGAGATGTAGACCGAAACATTTTGTTAAAATTTGTCAAATTCAATCAATTTCCCATTTAAAATGTAGCATTTCAGTATATTTACAAAATGTTTTAATTCAGAAATCGCAAAACACATTTCAAATCCCTTTCTTGGTCCCATCTGCACAGTCTACAACTAGGTCACATCACATTTTAAAACTCAGGCTTTAAAGCATCACTGGTTCATGTCAATAGATACTCACCATTTACTTGGTGGTGATGGTGTGTGTTAAAATTTTGGACCCTCTGGCTGCTACTAAGGTCCAGGTAGAGATCAGGTGGCCCCGTTCCTGTTGTTCCACTCAACTTCCTTATGACATTTATTCCACCATCTTGTTGTTGTTGTTGTTGTTGGTGTTGTTGTTGTTGCTGCTGCTGCTGTAGTGTTTCAAGTGTTTTGTTTACATCAGCACTAGTAAGTGTGAGTGGTGTTTCTGGTGAATCCAGAGGCCTGGTGCCTACAAAGGAACTTTCCAGCCAACACAGGCGACCACTGCTACCTCGAGGAGAGCCTCTAGGTGTAGAGGCAATGTCCCAGTCTGCACCACGAGGAGGTGACAGTGAGTCCCATTGGGAATCACCTGCAAGTGCTTCACCAGAACCATCTCGCACCCCAGAAACATAGTGGACAATGGCAGATGTCACCTCCTTGATTGACGTCCGGACTTCAGACAGGTTTGGTACTTGCTGCATCTGGAATATATTAATATCATGCCCCCCAAAAGAGGAATGTTCATTCATTTACTTAATGTCTGTCATACGACAACTGATGGGCATCAGCCTTTTTCTGCCCAACACTAGTTCAATGAGAATAGTGATATAAATAAACTAGTGTAATCATTGAAAACCGAATAAAAGCCTCTTTACGGATCTTATTCTCATGAGTCAGCCAGCAGTTCTGGGGAACTAACAACATCAGCCAGTCTGGGCTGCTGAGATGATAACCAGGGGCAGAAAATTCACCACATGTGAGACATCTACCTTTACCACTTATAATGTCACCTCTTTGGGAGTAAATGGTTCTGGCATACCACCAGAAGAACTGGCAGTTCCAGCACACCTGTGGATAAATGTGATCTACAATATACAGCCTTAAGGTGGACAGGCTTCATCTGGTACAGACCAAGTGTCTGGAATACCAAAATGAAATCATGAAGAGAGGCCTATGAAAACCAATGTGTCTATAGAGCCCTGTCTAAAGGCAATACCACAATTAAAGATGCCAATCCTCATTACATTTAAATTTACAATCCAACTCCCTTGTCAAGGAAACGTAGGTGGTTACTTACCTAATTAGGTTTCATTTGTTAATGCCGAGATCTTTAAAGTTGTCTGTATTGCTGCTGGTAACACAATACTATGGCACTACATTGGACTATATTATAACGCTAAATGGTACAAATGTTGTACAACAGATATTGGTGGACTGTCACTAGTAAGGGTGGCACATTAACAAGATTCCTTTGAAAATTACACAGGGATTATCTGTTTCTAGGCTTTCATGAGCACAATGTGACAATGGAAGTATACAGAGGGATGCTGTATTGGGGTTTGACTGTATAACAAATTATACTGTCCATCAATTTTTCAATGGATATCTTCCTAATATAAGTCACTGCAAGAACTGAGATATAAACACAGTACTCATGAAGTTATACTGTTTTCCTCAAAACTCAAAGTAGTGATGAGGAACACACAGTAATACTGTGTAATATTATAATATGATAAACTTTATATTTACTTTCGTGAATATTTCATTCATTACATATATAGCGAAATCTTAGGCAATGAAATAATTTCAAGGATTTGCATGGAAACTGCTGAGTGATTCTAAAACTTATAAGAACCACTTAAAATTATTTTTAAATATATAAAACCAAATTTAACAAAAAACCGAAACTCTGTAATAAACATGTTTGTGAAGGTAATTAAAAAAAAGTATTAGTTTTTATCACCATGGTTACTGCAGAAAGTCAATCAATTAAAATTATTGGCACACGATTTGGTCCAGTGGTATGTAATCATTCTGGACGGTTCCAGGACCACCACATTAGGGTAAAAATCATGTAAGATGTAGTTAAACTGCCCCCCCCCCCCCCCCCCCGTACAGTTTAATAATTTCCTACTTAATAAACAGAAGTAAAATGTGAAATGGAGAACTGAATTGCTGTCAGTTATCTGCTGCGAAGATTATGTACACAAACCTTGTCACACGAGATTGATTAGGCCTGTAATATATATACTTCATCCTTGTTCATTTAAAGATTACGATGATAAGATTTCAATGCTGACAGAAGAATTAATACTTTGAGATACAGCCAAATGTATAACATCTCACTCCGTTCATTTGCTGCTGCATGGGGTTAGAATAAAATACAGCAATCAGTAACGTCACTCCTAATCCTCAATACAGCCAATGTATTAGTCTCAGAGCATCAAATTTGTGCAAATAATGCAAATAACTAGACAGAGTGAGAGTGCAAAAAAGATAATCCTACTCCATTTGTGCACGCAGATTTTATGAGTATCTAACTTTGTCAGGCACAAACTATTAATACATACCCAACGATATTTCCAATTATACGCATACACATACAAGTACACATTAACTCCTGCAGCTGATTCAGTGATATAAAATATCACATGAAGATAATGGAACTTAAAAAAGAAAGCGATTGAAAACAGTACAGAGTACAATTTTCCCATGGCTATGAGAATACATCTTACCTGTGAAGGCAAGTCACAGATGGTACTTTCCTCCATTGTCACAGAGTAGCTGCTACACATCAGTCATTTTCTCTCTGGTTTCAAAATTAAAGAAACTACAAACACGTCCATATCACAGCTGATAGTGACATTCCACCAAACAAATTTTTTTAATACCTGTTCCTCATCCTCTCGCTGAAGCTGCTCGAGTTCCACTTCTTGCTGCAGTATCTGCTGAAGCTCCTGCTGGGGGGTGATGATGTTTTGTGGGCTAGCGATCTGATGCTGTTGCTGTTGTGCGGGCAGTAGTCCTACAGCAAGCCGCTCCGCTGGAGTGCGAGGTCTCGCGAGCCGTTCTTGAGACCTCCATCCCAGGTACGGCTGCCGATAATTGAATGAAGAGCGCGTGGACCCACAAGGCGAGGTGCTGGCAGAGGTGCCACCACTATTGAGACGACTTGTGCTCCACCGAGTAAACACGTGAGGCGTGGGGCTGGGGCTCAACAGGTGGCCTGCATCCAACATGAAGTATTGTGAATATTAACTCTAACAAATAAAATGGAAAACAATAATTTTACAAATATATTCCACATGAATATTCTTTTTGGATGATTTTCTTCCAAACCGTGCTGCCTGAAGTGTAACTAACTGGAAACATTCGTCACAAATGGCACATTAAGTCTGACTGTAGACAGAATATTTAAAAACATGCTTCATACAAGACAAATTCAGCATAATGTAATGCATTTTTCAAAGAAATTATGCATTTCACTTATGCTAATATTTATTTTGAAGTGCAAAGTCTCTAGAAATAAGTGCCATAAGAATCACAAGTAATTGAGCACGCACGCGCACGCACACACTCACGCATTCACACACCAGACCCCCTATCTGAAACCCCTGGGAACTATGGCTTTTTGGATTTTGCGATTTTATGTATTTTGGATCTTTATGCAGAGGGATTTTAATACAAACAAAATAAATAATAAAAGTTAGATGTTGAGGTAAGCTTCATCTAGTAAATTATATAAAATAAAAATTCTTCTGTTTTCAGATGCTTACCAATACATCATTTTACACTCCCAACTTATATCTTCTAATTGTAAGTAATTACATGTTGGTTGAATACTGGGAAACAATACGGATTTTATGCCCTTTCCGAATTTTGGGATACAGAAGATGTTGTCTGACAGTGTGTGTACAGAAAATATTCGACAACTGATTTCGGCAATTTCCCAAGAAGAGCTTCGTCGAGTATTTCGAAACATGTTAACGAGATGTGAAGTCGCCTGCAAGCACAAGTAAGTCACTTTGAACATTTTTTGTGATTTAAGGTAAGAACAGTTAATGTAATAGCATGTATTAGTGACGAGAAATATTCGTAGTTCGCTGTTACTACCATCACTGAAACTGATTCGCCGGTCACCCACTGGAAGAACGCGCACGACTCCCGCCCACATCAACGGGGCGCCGGCCGACCACGAAATGCAAGCACGACCGCAGCCTCATAAATTGTAGACTCGGTAGTTATATCCCAAACTAGAGTCAGTGGGGAACAAGGATCACCTCAGGGTTGACGTGGTATTATTTTTATAAATAAACAAATTAGGAACAACTAATAAAAGAAAAACACAGAACACTTTTACTTTTGAAATTTGGATAGTCTTATACACAACTTCCCATAAAAAGTACAAAAGTTTTGTTTACTGGCTGAAAGCCCGCCGTCAACTGTGTCCACTATCGTACTGCACGTGTTCATGACCTAACTTCCAGATCACTTGCAAGGGTGGGATCTTTCACACGTGATTTGCTGGTCAGTTCAAAGTTTTAATTACAACAGTTACGGGGGTTCTGGACTGGTATATTATTGGTTGACCTGTGATATGAACAAATACTCACTGGATACGAGCACTAAAATACTGTAATCATTTGGGGAAATATAAAACAATAACACTGTTCAACAGCCAAAATATATCAGAGAAGAAACTTGCCAATTTTTACTAATTTTGAGCTTCTAAACACGAAAATGACATTCATTTTGCATGATTGGTTCGCATTTCGGAGATAATCACACCAAGCCGTTTCGCTCAATTTTCGTAATTTTCAGAACTGTAATGGACTACTTACTTCAGAAACAGCCTGTACAAGGGTGGAGAAGGTTTTATTGCTTCCTGTAGGTCTAGTCAACATCCCTAAGGGATGTTTAATAAATTGGTGGCGTTATCAGGGGGAATGGAGCGCATCAATGATAGCTGATTACTGCTGGTCGGTGGTAAGAGATTCCCCCGAGGTAAAATACTGAAGAAAGGCCAAAAGACAACGTCTATAAGGTAGGTAAAATTTTTAAACATTTGCATATCATATGGACGAATTTATTGGTGATATTTTACAAAGTACAAAATATCTTCAAAACGCGAACTAACTAAGCTTTTTTATTGTCATTTTCGAAATTAGCGGACGAAAATACATAAGATTGATTAGTTTCATTTCCGACATATACAACTCATTAAAATTTGTTGTCTAGTGTAATGAAAACAATTCTGAATTCTGAGCATTAACTTGGATAACCTTTGTACAAGCAGACTATTTGGTGGCTGTGCCAGAGCATGGCCTTTCTCATCTGAGCTAATAATGGTGTCAGTTGGCACCTTTCCTTCTTGATCAGTGGTAGCCTTACATAACCTTAAGAATTAATAATTTATGCATAAAACCCCAATTTTTAAACATGAACTGCAACTTCATGTATAAGATGTAGACTTTCTCTACTCCAGTATATTAACGTTGAATAACGTTTATAAAATCACGACGGAAACTGTAAGATTAAGGTAACGCTGGTGTGTAACTTCTTCAAACGCCAATAACTCGAGACCTATGTAAGATAGAGAATATAAACCTATATGTAAATTAAAGAGTAAATAAAGGGCTTTTTCTACATGATGTTTGCTTTATTCTATAATGCATATTTTACGCATTGTTGAAATAATTACCCAAAACATGTAATAAATATACGCTCGTTCCTTAACTTCAACAGCTTGCCACGCCTAAAGCGTAAGAGTTAGATCTGGACATATTGCGATTGAAATACGTAAATAAACACGAGATTTTCAAATTTTCAAACAGATTTCAGCTAACTCTTACGGTTTAGGAATTTTGGCAATTTATTTGGTAACAAAGAACGGTTCTAGACTGACAAGGGAATGGTTAGGTTGGTCATGCCGAAACCTCACCTGAAATTTTGCTCATCTACAGAGCCCATCTAGTAATGATTGTACACAAAATTTTAGCTGCT
>NW_019060331.1:258718-273957 GCF_000696155.1 Zootermopsis nevadensis | reverse complement strand
CCCCCCCCCCCCCCCCCCCCCGTACAGTTTAATAATTTCCTACTTAATAAACAGAAGTAAAATGTGAAATGGAGAACTGAATTGCTGTCAGTTATCTGCTGCGAAGATTATGTACACAAACCTTGTCACACGAGATTGATTAGGCCTGTAATATATATACTTCATCCTTGTTCATTTAAAGATTACGATGATAAGATTTCAATGCTGACAGAAGAATTAATACTTTGAGATACAGCCAAATGTATAACATCTCACTCCGTTCATTTGCTGCTGCATGGGGTTAGAATAAAATACAGCAATCAGTAACGTCACTCCTAATCCTCAATACAGCCAATGTATTAGTCTCAGAGCATCAAATTTGTGCAAATAATGCAAATAACTAGACAGAGTGAGAGTGCAAAAAAGATAATCCTACTCCATTTGTGCACGCAGATTTTATGAGTATCTAACTTTGTCAGGCACAAACTATTAATACATACCCAACGATATTTCCAATTATACGCATACACATACAAGTACACATTAACTCCTGCAGCTGATTCAGTGATATAAAATATCACATGAAGATAATGGAACTTAAAAAAGAAAGCGATTGAAAACAGTACAGAGTACAATTTTCCCATGGCTATGAGAATACATCTTACCTGTGAAGGCAAGTCACAGATGGTACTTTCCTCCATTGTCACAGAGTAGCTGCTACACATCAGTCATTTTCTCTCTGGTTTCAAAATTAAAGAAACTACAAACACGTCCATATCACAGCTGATAGTGACATTCCACCAAACAAATTTTTTTAATACCTGTTCCTCATCCTCTCGCTGAAGCTGCTCGAGTTCCACTTCTTGCTGCAGTATCTGCTGAAGCTCCTGCTGGGGGGTGATGATGTTTTGTGGGCTAGCGATCTGATGCTGTTGCTGTTGTGCGGGCAGTAGTCCTACAGCAAGCCGCTCCGCTGGAGTGCGAGGTCTCGCGAGCCGTTCTTGAGACCTCCATCCCAGGTACGGCTGCCGATAATTGAATGAAGAGCGCGTGGACCCACAAGGCGAGGTGCTGGCAGAGGTGCCACCACTATTGAGACGACTTGTGCTCCACCGAGTAAACACGTGAGGCGTGGGGCTGGGGCTCAACAGGTGGCCTGCATCCAACATGAAGTATTGTGAATATTAACTCTAACAAATAAAATGGAAAACAATAATTTTACAAATATATTCCACATGAATATTCTTTTTGGATGATTTTCTTCCAAACCGTGCTGCCTGAAGTGTAACTAACTGGAAACATTCGTCACAAATGGCACATTAAGTCTGACTGTAGACAGAATATTTAAAAACATGCTTCATACAAGACAAATTCAGCATAATGTAATGCATTTTTCAAAGAAATTATGCATTTCACTTATGCTAATATTTATTTTGAAGTGCAAAGTCTCTAGAAATAAGTGCCATAAGAATCACAAGTAATTGAGCACGCACGCGCACGCACACACTCACGCATTCACACACCAGACCCCCTATCTGAAACCCCTGGGAACTATGGCTTTTTGGATTTTGCGATTTTATGTATTTTGGATCTTTATGCAGAGGGATTTTAATACAAACAAAATAAATAATAAAAGTTAGATGTTGAGGTAAGCTTCATCTAGTAAATTATATAAAATAAAAATTCTTCTGTTTTCAGATGCTTACCAATACATCATTTTACACTCCCAACTTATATCTTCTAATTGTAAGTAATTACATGTTGGTTGAATACTGGGAAACAATACGGATTTTATGCCCTTTCCGAATTTTGGGATACAGAAGATGTTGTCTGACAGTGTGTGTACAGAAAATATTCGACAACTGATTTCGGCAATTTCCCAAGAAGAGCTTCGTCGAGTATTTCGAAACATGTTAACGAGATGTGAAGTCGCCTGCAAGCACAAGTAAGTCACTTTGAACATTTTTTGTGATTTAAGGTAAGAACAGTTAATGTAATAGCATGTATTAGTGACGAGAAATATTCGTAGTTCGCTGTTACTACCATCACTGAAACTGATTCGCCGGTCACCCACTGGAAGAACGCGCACGACTCCCGCCCACATCAACGGGGCGCCGGCCGACCACGAAATGCAAGCACGACCGCAGCCTCATAAATTGTAGACTCGGTAGTTATATCCCAAACTAGAGTCAGTGGGGAACAAGGATCACCTCAGGGTTGACGTGGTATTATTTTTATAAATAAACAAATTAGGAACAACTAATAAAAGAAAAACACAGAACACTTTTACTTTTGAAATTTGGATAGTCTTATACACAACTTCCCATAAAAAGTACAAAAGTTTTGTTTACTGGCTGAAAGCCCGCCGTCAACTGTGTCCACTATCGTACTGCACGTGTTCATGACCTAACTTCCAGATCACTTGCAAGGGTGGGATCTTTCACACGTGATTTGCTGGTCAGTTCAAAGTTTTAATTACAACAGTTACGGGGGTTCTGGACTGGTATATTATTGGTTGACCTGTGATATGAACAAATACTCACTGGATACGAGCACTAAAATACTGTAATCATTTGGGGAAATATAAAACAATAACACTGTTCAACAGCCAAAATATATCAGAGAAGAAACTTGCCAATTTTTACTAATTTTGAGCTTCTAAACACGAAAATGACATTCATTTTGCATGATTGGTTCGCATTTCGGAGATAATCACACCAAGCCGTTTCGCTCAATTTTCGTAATTTTCAGAACTGTAATGGACTACTTACTTCAGAAACAGCCTGTACAAGGGTGGAGAAGGTTTTATTGCTTCCTGTAGGTCTAGTCAACATCCCTAAGGGATGTTTAATAAATTGGTGGCGTTATCAGGGGGAATGGAGCGCATCAATGATAGCTGATTACTGCTGGTCGGTGGTAAGAGATTCCCCCGAGGTAAAATACTGAAGAAAGGCCAAAAGACAACGTCTATAAGGTAGGTAAAATTTTTAAACATTTGCATATCATATGGACGAATTTATTGGTGATATTTTACAAAGTACAAAATATCTTCAAAACGCGAACTAACTAAGCTTTTTTATTGTCATTTTCGAAATTAGCGGACGAAAATACATAAGATTGATTAGTTTCATTTCCGACATATACAACTCATTAAAATTTGTTGTCTAGTGTAATGAAAACAATTCTGAATTCTGAGCATTAACTTGGATAACCTTTGTACAAGCAGACTATTTGGTGGCTGTGCCAGAGCATGGCCTTTCTCATCTGAGCTAATAATGGTGTCAGTTGGCACCTTTCCTTCTTGATCAGTGGTAGCCTTACATAACCTTAAGAATTAATAATTTATGCATAAAACCCCAATTTTTAAACATGAACTGCAACTTCATGTATAAGATGTAGACTTTCTCTACTCCAGTATATTAACGTTGAATAACGTTTATAAAATCACGACGGAAACTGTAAGATTAAGGTAACGCTGGTGTGTAACTTCTTCAAACGCCAATAACTCGAGACCTATGTAAGATAGAGAATATAAACCTATATGTAAATTAAAGAGTAAATAAAGGGCTTTTTCTACATGATGTTTGCTTTATTCTATAATGCATATTTTACGCATTGTTGAAATAATTACCCAAAACATGTAATAAATATACGCTCGTTCCTTAACTTCAACAGCTTGCCACGCCTAAAGCGTAAGAGTTAGATCTGGACATATTGCGATTGAAATACGTAAATAAACACGAGATTTTCAAATTTTCAAACAGATTTCAGCTAACTCTTACGGTTTAGGAATTTTGGCAATTTATTTGGTAACAAAGAACGGTTCTAGACTGACAAGGGAATGGTTAGGTTGGTCATGCCGAAACCTCACCTGAAATTTTGCTCATCTACAGAGCCCATCTAGTAATGATTGTACACAAAATTTTAGCTGCTAATGCGCTGTGCAAGGGTGCGAAAAAAATGCTCAAATTTGGTATATATATTTAAAATTCGCTCCGCCGCGCATGCGCGTGACAGCAGCGCGCCATTCACCGGTACATTGCAGCGGAGGGCGTGGGCCAGGCGCTGGTGAGAAGGCAGGGAAAGACTTAAGAAATCTCTCTCTCTCACACACACATACACGCGCGCGCGTAGTTTATTGAATAAGTAAGTACATAGGAACCATCTATATGTATATAATACGCAGGTGTTTTATATGCTTTGTGGAAACAATGCACCGAAACAAAAGACTGTTCACTCATCCATAGCTACTATGTACATGAACTAATATACAGTAACCCCTATATATTGGACACTTTTAATTGAAACCGGCGAATATCCTATAATTTTACATGTCCACAATACCCTACATCTTGGACACCCCTTTTGTTGAAAGTTGGACAGGTTCATGTACTTAGGCTTCAATAATTTTCAGGGAAACGTTTACAGTTACATATTTTGTTGTTTTGAATTATTGACTGATGAATGTCTTCTGTCTGGAGGATTAGCCTATGGTTCAGGGGCTAAGAGACATCGAACCTATCGTTGAAATGCAATGAAAGTGTTTCGTTATTCTTTCTTTGAACCCTCCACAGAACTACGAAATTACAGATACAGTTTTAACTCCACCAGCACTGCGCTTACATTTGAGTTCAATCTTTGGTAACAGAAACGGGATTTTCTTTTTGCGACAGGGAAGGGAAAATTGATGGAATTAACTTTATAAAATTTCATTGAGTCTGGGGTGTAATGTGCAATGAATGGGAATAGTTTCAAAAGATTATTGTTGTTGCTACTTTTGACGGGTATTTCTCCAGTATATTTTATATTAGGAATCAAGCATGGTTGTAGCTTGAATGTGATGACTGTTCATCATCGCTTGATCACCGACTGACAGGTACATCGCTATCAGGTGGTTGATCAGGTTGTTCAGTACCTTCGTATTCATTGTCTAAAATGTCCAGCGTGTCAGTGGTTTCGATGAAATAATCTGGACAGAAATCTTGATTGTCCAAAATCTGCACAAGAAGGTCACACATCTGCTGGTCTTCAATCGTGTTGTGTGACCTGGCTATAATATTGCGTCCTTCATAGACCTGCATTGCAAGTCGCAAAACGTTGACAGCGTTCCACATTGTATTGAAAGATCTGGTAATCACAATGTCACTAAAACACCTCCTCTACTACGCGCAAACAACAATAGTTAAGCTTCTAGCTCCCCGGAGACTGATCTTTCCCTGCCTTCTCACCAGCGCCTGGCCCACGCCCTCCGCTGTAATGTACCGGTGAATGGCGCGCTGCTGTCACGCGCATGCGCGGCGGAGCGAATTTTAAATATACATACCAACTTTGAACAATTTTTTCGCACCCTTGCACAGCGCATTAGCAGCTAAAATTTTTTGTACAATCATTACTAGATGGGCTCTGTAGATTTCAGGTGGGGTTTCGGCATGACCAACCTAACCATTCCCGAGTGTGTTGAGTACATGACGTATCACATAGATAAGCTGTCGGCGGATGACGTCACGTATAGATAATATGTAACGGTATACATTAATGTGTAAATAAAATTTTATTTCAGTACAAATATACTTCTACAGTTAAACGTTAATCAACGTTAACTACGGAACCGTGGTTCCACTGTCAATTTATTCATTTTCTTATGCTTATGTGCCCATTCAGATAAAACCATGCCTCCATCAACAATTGATCGATAACCAGGTAGAAAAATTATTGGATCGGTAAGTTGTTTTGTTGCAGTTCTATCGGTCACTTCTGATATTCCAATTTCTTGTTCGAGGAGCATAAGATAGAAATGTTTAAGCTCTGATCAAATACTGCTGATAAGTCGAAATCTGGGAATCTTTTTACTGTATTTTCTCCGACAAATAATATAAGACTTACATTGCATATAAGATTCATAAAAAGTTACATGATATTCCAGTGTTAACATCCATGTTAATCATCATCTCCCATTCTGGACAGTTGCTCAAGACAACTTGTTAAACACAGAAGAAATATTATGAGATCCACAACAAATTATCGAAGTATTCACGTGAGTCACAGCAATTAAACCTGATACTCAAAGATTACTCAAGCAAAAGAATATCATATATCTGACTAATGAAGAATTTTGTTAAAGAAAATTACTGAGTAACATTTGAACCCATATGCAACAGCAGGCCTTAAGTTTTTTTGATTTTTTTTTCTCGTATCCATGCTGAATGGTGTGCATTGGTGGTTAGCAGGATTCACGACCCATCAGTACATGGGTTCGACCGGGACGACGGCATTTATAGCAGGATTCACGACCCCTTTCTCGCGAGATGATGATGAAAGTGGAGTAATTGTTGGGATGCCACGGAGAAACCGGGGAAACCCCGGAGGAAAACTCCGTGATGCCTGGACCACGGCCTTGCCCAACACAAGTTATAAATTCGGGCACCGCCGGGAATCGAACCCGGGACCCCAGTATTACAAGCCCAGCGTTCTAACCGCTAGACCACCGTGGCGGTCAGGCCTTAAGTTAGTGCACTGGCACAGCCGACAAATAGCCTACCGGTATAATTAGAACAAATAAAGGCATTTTAAAATAAACGCAGTAAATAGTCGTTCATTTACGTATCATGATTTTGACAAGATTTATTTCTGAAGACCTTGCACTTCAAAACTATTTTGTGATTTTTATGCTTAATTTCTCCTCTGAAACATGGTAATATATTTGAAAAACTGAGTACCTTCTTGTTCTTGTGTTTTGAACGATACCATGAAATTTCAACAGGCTCTTTTATGCACATTTTGGGTAGTTTTTAATTCAAATTCTGATACTGTTAGGACTCGGCTTTGCAACTGTAGAATTTGGGAAATGTGAGAGAACTGTGTCTTGCTTGCATCCTTAGGATTTCCAAACAGAACCTACCCGAAACGTCCTGCCATCCATGGACTGCACATTTAAAAACTTTTGAATTACCGTAATTAACAGCGATATGTAATGTTCAAAACGTCGCTATTTTAAACAGTGGATTATCCTCTGGAACACTGGGAAGACACACATACTCTATTAAAACGGTCTGATATGACATTGATTGCCCCTTAAAATAATTCGTCTGCCAGCATGATCCACGTTCCATAAAAGACAACCCTCGCATCACTCTTCTGAAAAGTGTACTCACTTGTTGGGCTTCTGGCAGCTGCGGACTGCGTGGAGCCGAGGCTGGAGAGAGACGTGGTCTTCGAGCCGAGACCGGGCCATCCGTGCCCCGCGTCGCTGTTCCGCTTGAGTAGGAAGCCCTCCGGACCGCGGGCAACGTTAGAGTTCTTGTACCAATCCGGAACATTGAGCTTCTGGAGAGAGCGCTGCACCCGCAACTGGTGCTCCGACATGACCCGCTCTCCCGCACCGCCCTTCTGAAGTTCATTCTCGGGGGGCTGCAACGCAAACAAAATATCCAGGTATCACTTGCTGAATTAGATACAGCTTACGAAACTTACACTTGTCATCTGTTGTATTGGTTATGTTGCCAGCTAAACGACGAACGAGCAGTGAGGAGGGTCGGAACAGAACGAGGTTTTTGTACGAGTCCGGTAGGAAACATTTCCTCAGCCGCGATGCTCATCGTTTGGCGTGCTGTGGCACACGTCAGCAATGGCCAACACCAGTACGAGTAAGTTAACAAAATAATTCGCTCTGAGTAAGGAGAAACATCATTAATACAGCACACCTGCTCGTGCAACCTTGAAGCGGCCGGACAGATCGAGTGACATCTAGGATGGAAACTCGGAAGGCAACTTGACAAAGTCTGTCAAAAGTACATATAACCGGTAGAATTTTATGCACTGCTTTGTATTTTAAGAACCAAAAGACGTATAAAACACAAATAATGCAGGAGCAATCCTTGATGTTGATTCACATTTAGCGGCAAGACAACTACTTGTATAATCACTTGGTATCAACGTGTATTGGGTCAGTGCAACTGACAAACTGCAAACATCACGTTTCGCAACTTGTATCAATGTGCATGAGGTTGTTTAGGTTAGGTTCGCTTTTGACCAAGGCTGGGGCGTAACTTGTTATTAAATTAGCTAAAGAGCCCGCGTATTTCTACCCAGTTCTGCCGTGTGAACTCTTCCCACGCTGTGCATTTCTTACGTTCGCTAAGGTTTGCTGTACTTTACATGCAACTTTGCTTACGCTTTCGAGAACACAGTTTTGCAATTCCGCAATAGATTTACACATTAAATGTTTTACACACTCCGCATAACACATTAAAAATGGCAAAAAGATGCTTGAAATTCGGACCTTATTTATCAAGGCTTTCACACACAAGGCAACACTCACACAAATCGTCTCTTCGATCACTTCAAAGTCTGCTAACTGCCATAAACTTCAATACGCACTATTTCCCTCTGTACACCTTTGCCCCACTTTACTCCAGACCCCTAGAATAACTACCAACCTACTGTGAGGTGCTAATTCAAATTCTGATACTGTTAGGACTCGGCTTTGCAACTGTAGAATTTGGGAAATGTGAGAGAACTGTGTCTTGCTTGCATCCTTAGGATTTCCAAACAGAACCTACCCGAAACGTCCTGCCATCCATGGACTGCACATTTAAAAACTTTTGAATTACCGTAATTAACAGCGATATGTAATGTTCAAAACGTCGCTATTTTAAACAGTGGATTATCCTCTGGAACACTGGGAAGACACACATACTCTATTAAAACGGTCTGATATGACATTGATTGCCCCTTAAAATAATTCGTCTGCCAGCATGATCCACGTTCCATAAAAGACAACCCTCGCATCACTCTTCTGAAAAGTGTACTCACTTGTTGGGCTTCTGGCAGCTGCGGACTGCGTGGAGCCGAGGCTGGAGAGAGACGTGGTCTTCGAGCCGAGACCGGGCCATCCGTGCCCCGCGTCGCTGTTCCGCTTGAGTAGGAAGCCCTCCGGACCGCGGGCAACGTTAGAGTTCTTGTACCAATCCGGAACATTGAGCTTCTGGAGAGAGCGCTGCACCCGCAACTGGTGCTCCGACATGACCCGCTCTCCCGCACCGCCCTTCTGAAGTTCATTCTCGGGGGGCTGCAACGCAAACAAAATATCCAGGTATCACTTGCTGAATTAGATACAGCTTACGAAACTTACACTTGTCATCTGTTGTATTGGTTATGTTGCCAGCTAAACGACGAACGAGCAGTGAGGAGGGTCGGAACAGAACGAGGTTTTTGTACGAGTCCGGTAGGAAACATTTCCTCAGCCGCGATGCTCATCGTTTGGCGTGCTGTGGCACACGTCAGCAATGGCCAACACCAGTACGAGTAAGTTAACAAAATAATTCGCTCTGAGTAAGGAGAAACATCATTAATACAGCACACCTGCTCGTGCAACCTTGAAGCGGCCGGACAGATCGAGTGACATCTAGGATGGAAACTCGGAAGGCAACTTGACAAAGTCTGTCAAAAGTACATATAACCGGTAGAATTTTATGCACTGCTTTGTATTTTAAGAACCAAAAGACGTATAAAACACAAATAATGCAGGAGCAATCCTTGATGTTGATTCACATTTAGCGGCAAGACAACTACTTGTATAATCACTTGGTATCAACGTGTATTGGGTCAGTGCAACTGACAAACTGCAAACATCACGTTTCGCAACTTGTATCAATGTGCATGAGGTTGTTTAGGTTAGGTTCGCTTTTGACCAAGGCTGGGGCGTAACTTGTTATTAAATTAGCTAAAGAGCCCGCGTATTTCTACCCAGTTCTGCCGTGTGAACTCTTCCCACGCTGTGCATTTCTTACGTTCGCTAAGGTTTGCTGTACTTTACATGCAACTTTGCTTACGCTTTCGAGAACACAGTTTTGCAATTCCGCAATAGATTTACACATTAAATGTTTTACACACTCCGCATAACACATTAAAAATGGCAAAAAGATGCTTGAAATTCGGACCTTATTTATCAAGGCTTTCACACACAAGGCAACACTCACACAAATCGTCTCTTCGATCACTTCAAAGTCTGCTAACTGCCATAAACTTCAATACGCACTATTTCCCTCTGTACACCTTTGCCCCACTTTACTCCAGACCCCTAGAATAACTACCAACCTACTGTGAGGTGCGATATCAGGTTCTCAAGGCGGCGAGTATGAATATTACTGTCTTCTGAACTGGTGCGCCATATTTGGTAGAAGTCGACGTTTAAGAGTTGCTTCCTGCCGCCATCACCAAGGATAAACAATCTTCTATTATACAGAACAGAATACACAAGATCTCTGACTAAGAGTATGGTAATGGAAAATAACCGTTTAAAGCCAAAGTTCGTCTGCAGAATATTTAATAATTCAGTCCGTACCATAGTATAACGCAACTCTTCAGCATCACAAAGAACAATTCGTTATGCGTTTTAAGGAAATAATAACTGTTTACGGCAAATTATAACAAAGCCGATAAATACAAATATGAATTTATTGCTTTTTAAAGCAGGTGGGGCATAAGAGTTACCACTGGGTTAAAATTTCAAATATGCTCTTCTGAGAATCTAGAATCACAAAACTTTCAAGTTCAGGGTTGCACATCCGATGTTATGAACGAGGAAACGTTTTTGAATCCAAGCGTAGAAATCGTGTCATAAGAATTTATCACTTTTCCTCAGGCTGTCCGGCACAGCCAGAATATTATAAAATTACTCCCTACCTAAAATACACAATTCTCCATTCAAATACCCAACTGCATCAACCAACGCGACGCAATCTGCAGTTCCAATTCGTAAGATGAAACAATCATCCATTTGAGAAAAGTAAATGTTAACATTAATGAATTGTAAATTGACGGTAATGACAGTAATCTACTCTTCCTTATATATTATATCCTGATATCGACTGTCAGCTTAATTCAAGGATAACTGTTTAACAGTTCGTTAGCTCCTTAACGTTACATTTTGGACAATTGATTTATAATGCATTATGTTCAGAGAAGCTTTACTAGCATAAAACTATGAACTTCAAAGCAATTTTTATTTCCATTATTTCAAACGCGCATAACAATTTTTATTTCAATTTCACACATGAACGAGTTACCGTCAGATCAGAGCCTACTTTAATACTACACAGTTTTCGTATAATTCACCTTGTGCTGTTGATGTTATTTTGAAATGTAAGTTTATAATCTAGCAATAAAATGTAGTGTCACATGAGTTAGCGTTCGGAGCTCGTGCACAGATACGTTCGAATCATACCCGGATCACATTATCGCTGCAACTTTAATGTTACTGAATGTTATTAGTATCAAAACGGTTTATAACAAGTGATATATTTTTTCTAATAATTTATTATTTGTAGGCTGTATAGAGTCCGTGAAAAACTCTCAGATGTAACTTAAAAGTTTTGTACCAATGTCACGTTTGTAATTGTTCTGCCATCTAATAATTCATGTTACTTTGTACTCATAAGCATGACCTTCATTCCAGATGTCAAATGCTTAACTTTAATGGCTTATTAAATTACCTATGACAAACTGATAGATACATATTTTAGCACAGCCAGCATGTTGTCGATTTAGATAAAGAAGTTGCATATTTCTCAATCATCTAGTATCTTGCATCGTCAGGACCTTATATTACGTGGCGCTGTTGTCGCTCCCACCTGACCAATTCATGCGTCGGCCATGTTGCTGCTGCCAACTGTACGAAATGAAACCATCCAGATTTGGTTTGCTTCCAACGGCATAACGTTCTTGACGAGTTTCGTTAAAATCGGACAAATGATTCAAAACTGAACGGGGTTAAAGACATTAAATGACATCACAGTGATTTCATAAACCTATTTTATTTCCTTAACAAAGGAAAATTGGTTAAAATACGTAGGCACTCTTCTGATTTCATCTCCCCTTCTTGGCGATGCATCTATTAACGCAAAGCAATTTCCGATTCCTAAGCAACTTCACTGGAATTCTAAAAAGAACGTATAGCACAAAAGAAAATTTTATTATAAATAAAATACTTCAAATGAGGTTACGTAAAGTTCTTGTGCACATATAAGCGTAATTATAAACGCAAAGCAGACACTCCACTGACTTTATAACTTATATACTTCACGTTACACATCAATGGTGGGACCACTTTCATATCAACAATGTCATCCTTCAAGTTACCAAAACCATGGCGCGAAATTCACGATGGCTGGACCACGGCATGCTCAAATAGGTATAGTGCATCGTCAAGCTGTGTGCAAGACACGCAAGGAGAGATTATCGGGTCCATTAGCAAGGAGTCGAAAGCATCTGCTGTGTGTGATGCAATCAAGCCTTTCCGCCATTTCGTGTTCTGAAGCCCCGCTGTTCGTCGAATCATAAGGTATTGGAAATAGTGGAATATTTATCACGTCACTGTAAACGTTCCTCACTACTGAATAACAGTACAAGGTTAAATTCGAATTCAGAGGATTCAAATGTTACGTACACTGTATTAACGGACGCACACTGTACAGAATTTGTTTATTGGGATGCCTTTCAATTATGAACTCAGAATCGATTATCAAGTTACGTGAAGTCAAAACAAGCCTGGTATGGAGGAAAATTGAACAGCAATGAGAAGTCTCCTAATACAAAACTTGCTCTAGTATTTCTCCTCTAACCTCTGCGTCCAGACCGGCTCTGGGGCCCACACAGCCTCCTATCCAATGGGTGTCGGGGTCCTTTCTCAGAGGTCAATAGCAGCCGGAGCGTGAAGCTGATCACTCACCCCCATCTAGTGCCGAGGTTAAGAATGAGTAGGAGCTACACCTTCTCTCACCCCAACCGCCTACATGGCGTATAGTGGGACAGCTTTTATTTTTGATTACCCCCAGTTCACCAGACAAATATTCCGAAATTGCCTTGAAATATGCGCATATCGCTTCCATAATTTTCATTTAATCACACACAATTTAGTCAGGCACAACTGAACATCGCTCAGGTTGGAATTTCGTTTTCTTTAAAAGAAGATAAACTTGAAATATTTAAATTAGATAACGCAAATCCTCGCTTTTCTGTGTAGGCCCACCACATCTGAGAGCGTACGAAAGGTAGAGAGTGACGTCAACATTTTGTCCAAAGTGCTCAACAGACGTTTAACAATGTGTACAGCTGTAGCAAGTTTTTGAGATACGGCTTTCGATAAACACTACAGTACCAGTGTGATGTACCTCTTCTAACATACAAGATCATCGTAATTTAATACATAATACGTACAATATACAGTTATGATGATGATGATACAATGAGCAGGTACTCATGTGTCTAGTTTATTTATCAGGCTCGAGCTCCGACTGCCTTTACTATGAGATAGAAGACTTAAGATTTTGCCCTTCTGATACAGTTAATTGATCTCGTGAGCATAGATTTGATGGCTCGTATTGAAAAGGTCACCTCGTACCATTTGACAGCATACTGAATGGAGTGATGACCACGTGAAACTCAACGTCCGTTGGATCAGAACACCGGTCGACCATCCTCGCTGGTTATTTCATACCGACTCACTCACTTGCTATCACTTCATAAAATGTACTGGGTTAATAACAGATGTGTGTTATATCAAGTGATTTTAAAAACTGTATTTCCTTTTTCTTCGATAACTTTCAAACACCAGACCCGCTGACGACAAGAAAAGAGTTTGCACACATGAAAGTGGCCATTTGTAATGAAAGTCTAATCTGCATAAGTAAATCAAAGCTTAAAATAGCTCCGATTAGACGGCAAAATAAAACAAAAATGTATTTACTGCAGCCTACCTGTCTCCATCTTTTATCCTGAACAGCCCAGCGGTACATTCTAAGAGGTGGTCTGTAGCCGAACTCCATGGCAACCTCCAATCAAACTTCACTTTGTCGGGTACAATATATACACTTGATAAACTTTATACCAATAAACCACTGACGCAAGCAAGCGTTACACTGCTGGAGAACAAACTGAATCCAGGAATCAATTTTCACTCATAAGTAATAGAGGGACTTTAATGAGCTCGCGATATTGCCTAGTTATGCTTGGTTTGGAAGCCATTGAAGACCTTAAAACTCGGCTAATATTCAGCTGATTGTCACGTCATCATGGCCAACTTCAATCACGTGTTCGCGCAACCAATTACAACAAGACAATTATTAAAGTTACTAATAAGTTAAAGTAGCAGTTCTAATCTCTTGCGACACAGACGATGGGAAGTGTCCCTAATTCTTCCTATCGGTTGATGTCATCTTTTTTTATGTATGATTTGAGGTTTTCACAACGTTTACACTGAAATCTGTTCTGAAATAGGAACAGAAAAGACACACAAACACACATTCGCTACATAAATTACACTGAATATTTTTAATGGTCGACATTTGTAAGTCAGACACCATCAGTTTTATTCACTGCTGCGTTATGTAATATCTGTTACAAGACTGGTGACTAAACTTCTCTTTTCGAATTTGATATCAAAACGTTCATTGTGGCTAGAAATCAGTAGCATTCCAGTACACTGCATCAATCGGTGCGATTGTACCAACGCTCTTACCAAGTCTAGCAGGCGAAATCATTACTATCAAACTGAACATCCTCAATGTAATTTGTGACAAAAGGTACTTAAAGGGAATATGGCCAGTAGAGAACATGGTGCCAGGTCGCTGTCGTACTCATACTTTCAAAGACTGTCAACGGAAATCATAACCATCAGGTCACAAATATCGATCAAGTTGTGTTTAGTGAGACAATAGCAAACTACGCGGCGCTGAGTGTTGTCAGACGCCATTTTAGCGTCAGGATAACAGAGTAACCGACGTGCATCTTTCTGAACACAACTCATGTGCCATTAATTTTCAACATTCGACTCGCAACTGTTAAATTTATCTCGAATTAAATCACGAGAAGTTAAAACCGTTTTAATTTTTAACTGTATTTATGAAGCATTTTAAATGCCTCTTTTGATAGTGGAGGCTTTCACATAATAGTTTCTAATTGCTCGCGGGTACATTTCTGTTCTGTTTAGGATTTTTGAAATCTTGGCATATGTGCATTGTGTACGGTGATACGGCCAAATGCATACGAGGTGCGATCGGAAAGTTTCAAGACTGCGCCTATAAAAACCCGTACACTTATCTCAGGTATTACATTCATCCATCACCCTCGAAGTAGTTCCCCTGGGAGTGAACACAACGATCCCAGCGCCGCTGCCAAGTCTGGAAGCATCCCTGGAAATCTTTCTTTGTCAGCCTGTCAAGCACCATCTGCGATTCTGCCTGAATCTCTTCTATCGTCTCAAA
>NW_019060331.1:237063-250299 GCF_000696155.1 Zootermopsis nevadensis | reverse complement strand
AAAACCAAAGTCATTAGGGTCGTGTCCACAAATGCACGATGTTGTATTAGGGGGATGGTTCCTTCAAGCAATACGAAGTCTCGTATGCTTGCTTCTTGTTTTCTCTTTGGTAACTTAACTATGGGATACAATTCACAAAAAAATGGGGTGTCAGTGCATTTTTGGGCACAGACCCATCAGCAGTCCAAAACACAGTTTTCTGACAAGGTTATTAACCTAGAAAATTGTACTTTTCTCTGTAATACGTTCTTTCTGCCATGTTTGCTTTAAGCTACAACTGACGAGGCATTGTAGACAAGCTAGCTCCAAAAAGGAATCGTAAGCAAACATCCAAACGGACACACCGACAACTAAATGATGTTCTTCGACATCCATACTGAACGAACAACTAATAATTGTTCCTTTATAAGAAATCATGCAGACTATCCCACACAATCGAATGCAACGAATTTAGTATCACAACAACTATGACGTATTTCACTTGAGCATGCGCGCGCACACTGAGACAGAAGGCATAAGTGTGTATCCAACTAATTAACCCACGATCCCACGCTTATAAACTAATCTAGCGTGGGAAAATTGGCGGCTCGCGGGCCATATCCTGTCCGAGACAAAATGTAAAATTATCTGTTAATACTTGTTACTGCAAGGTCATTCATTTTCTTTATTCCTAAGGACGTGAAAACAAAATCATGATTCTCATCTCAACTGCTTCTTTACGCACAAGTGCCACACATGTTGTTAACTTGAAAACCCTACAGTAGAATGTACGTTTTCCAAATAAGAAGCGTGGTAAATACAAGATGCTGCAAGAATACATTTTAAATATCTAACTTCTGAAATAATGTGCACATTTCAATAAAATTTGCATTTTACCATATACGCCCACAATGGTAATTTTGTCACTTCTGAATAAGTATTGTTAAAGAAACGGAAAGGGTCCAACGAGAAAACTATTCTTGGTCCGAGGGAAGGAAACCGTTGGCCCACCCTGACTAACCTTTGGGGCTACAGTATGAGCTCAAATACGTGTTTGTGGTTAATTAACAGCAGTCGAATGAACACCACTAACAAATTACATTAACTCAAATGTAAATTGTCTTGCATTTAAACTACTACAGGATTACTCTCATGAGCAACTGTGCGTGTACAGTAGTTTTCATACTCAAACAGACGACTTCATGCAATTTCCTTCTACCCGCTCGATGTGTCCGCAAGTTATGCCCCCTTAAATTTAAAAATAAACTCCAATATGTAATAAGCCAATTAACACCATGCAGCTGTGTCATTATAGGAAAGCTAATAGTCGTTCAGGTTGTCAAGAAACTGCCGGCCCTTTAAGAGGTCCAATGGTTCATTCGGTACCGTGTTCACAAGTCAGCCACTGGTCCCTATTCTGAGCCACATAAATTCAGCATACACCCCACAATTTAAAGATCCATTTTAATATTAACATTCCATAATAAACATATTCAAAAAAGGAAAATAAAACTTATGGTATTGTCACATTCGTGGACTGTGCGTGGAGCTTTACCCACAAGCCTCCATACGTCCTTGGAAACAGGAAATACTACAACAGTGGAGAGAATCAATCGATGTCTCTATTCACAAAACAGGTGGCAAAACTGAGTGCAGTAACTTCGTAGGTATTTATCATTTGTCAACGTCATACAAAATGTTATTGAATATTTTTCTGGCACGGTTAACGCCATTTATGAATGAAACTACCGGGAACGATCAATGTGGATTCCGCCGTAGTAGGACAACTGTTGATCAGACTTCAGGAAGGCATATGACTCTGTTAGAAGAGAGATACTGTATGGAATTTAGTTCGGAACACCAAAGAAATTTGTTAGGTTAATTAACAGGTGTATGGACGGGGTATCTATGAATAGTAGAGTTCGTATAGGCAACCTTCTGTCAGATCCTTTCCCAGTGCACAATGGCCTAAAACAGGTGGATGCTTTGTCCCTAGTGCTTTTTAATTTTGCTAATGTACGTTTTCCAAATAAGAAGCGTGGTAAATACAAGATGCTGCAAGAATACATTTTAAATATCTAACTTCTGAAATAATGTGCACATTTCAATAAAATTTGCATTTTACCATATACGCCCACAATGGTAATTTTGTCACTTCTGAATAAGTATTGTTAAAGAAACGGAAAGGGTCCAACGAGAAAACTATTCTTGGTCCGAGGGAAGGAAACCGTTGGCCCACCCTGACTAACCTTTGGGGCTACAGTATGAGCTCAAATACGTGTTTGTGGTTAATTAACAGCAGTCGAATGAACACCACTAACAAATTACATTAACTCAAATGTAAATTGTCTTGCATTTAAACTACTACAGGATTACTCTCATGAGCAACTGTGCGTGTACAGTAGTTTTCATACTCAAACAGACGACTTCATGCAATTTCCTTCTACCCGCTCGATGTGTCCGCAAGTTATGCCCCCTTAAATTTAAAAATAAACTCCAATATGTAATAAGCCAATTAACACCATGCAGCTGTGTCATTATAGGAAAGCTAATAGTCGTTCAGGTTGTCAAGAAACTGCCGGCCCTTTAAGAGGTCCAATGGTTCATTCGGTACCGTGTTCACAAGTCAGCCACTGGTCCCTATTCTGAGCCACATAAATTCAGCATACACCCCACAATTTAAAGATCCATTTTAATATTAACATTCCATAATAAACATATTCAAAAAAGGAAAATAAAACTTATGGTATTGTCACATTCGTGGACTGTGCGTGGAGCTTTACCCACAAGCCTCCATACGTCCTTGGAAACAGGAAATACTACAACAGTGGAGAGAATCAATCGATGTCTCTATTCACAAAACAGGTGGCAAAACTGAGTGCAGTAACTTCGTAGGTATTTATCATTTGTCAACGTCATACAAAATGTTATTGAATATTTTTCTGGCACGGTTAACGCCATTTATGAATGAAACTACCGGGAACGATCAATGTGGATTCCGCCGTAGTAGGACAACTGTTGATCAGACTTCAGGAAGGCATATGACTCTGTTAGAAGAGAGATACTGTATGGAATTTAGTTCGGAACACCAAAGAAATTTGTTAGGTTAATTAACAGGTGTATGGACGGGGTATCTATGAATAGTAGAGTTCGTATAGGCAACCTTCTGTCAGATCCTTTCCCAGTGCACAATGGCCTAAAACAGGTGGATGCTTTGTCCCTAGTGCTTTTTAATTTTGCTATAGAACATGTCATCAGGAAGGTCAGAGGGAATCAGGAAGGGCTCGAATTGAATGGCGTGCACCAGGTACTTGCCTATGCTGATGACGTCAATTTGCTGGGGGATGGTGTGGGTACCAGAAACAAGAATGCAGAAACTCTCCTAGAGGCTATCAAGGAAACAGGCTGAGAAGTAAATGTAGACAGAACTAAATACGTGGGCGTAATACGAGATCTACATCAGAAACAACGGCGGAACATAATTAGAAGTTATAATTTGAAAATGTTTCACAATTCAAGTATTTGGGGACAACAACAACAAACAGAAATAAGGTTCATGATAAAATTATACGTGGGAAATACTACATAACGAGAAACTGAATTGTACAGGTCACCTGTCATAGTGAGGATAATGAAATCTAGGAGGCTCCGATGGGGTGGACATGCAACAAGCATGGGAGTGGCAAAGGGTGCAAGGAGACGCGAGGGTAATATCAAGGCGTGTCTTAGGGAGGTGGGCTGTGAGGATGGTAAATCAATGTTCAGGATCGTGGCCGGTGGCGTGCTTTGGTTTTGGACCTGTCGGTTCTGCTACCAGGGAGTTAGTTACTCTGTACTCTACTGTTTGGATAAATATTTTAATCTGACATTAAATTTTAATGTTTATTCTAAAGTGATTTGTGTGCATCTCTTAAACCATGGGTGGCAAGGCTGACTGGGTTACTTGCTATGAGTCTCCGAAGAAAACTGTTAAAAACACTACTATAAGCGATGGAACATTGCATGCGTATGAAACTTTAGGAAGCCAACGGTACATTCCAGTAACTGCATTGAAAAGGATAACTAGCCTAGAAACTGACCCACTGCCAATAGAAGCAGCAGCTACAACACTGTCTCTGGACCTTATCCAAGCACCAGTGGAATTCACATCACTGGCCATCTTCGTAGCAACTACCGTAATGTTATCCTCTATTTCTGTCCCGAAAGCAGCAATTTTTCGTGTCGCGTCCCAACTGAAAATATGAATGGGTTCCTGTATCTCAGTACCGAGCTACACATCCAGTCACCTTGATTTCATCCCCGTGAAAATTTCTACAAAAATTCCAATAACTTTTTCAGTCTTTCTGTTACACTGCTAGTAGTCTCTTAGGGGCCTGACAATTTCGTTTCGTGCGAATCTTATGGAACCCGTAATCATAACACCAGAAATAGCGCTCTTTATTCGCACTGTTCATTAGGTCTCCGTTCTAACGGCCAGTTTTAGCTCGCGTTCATCTGTATTCTTTTAAACGTTTACTCCAGGTAACCGGAGCTGCTGAATGTGTAATCCAAAATGCCAGTTAGTTATTCTCGTTCGCTAAGACTCCGTTCTAACTTTTGCGCTTTGAACGTCTTAGCTTCTGTTCGCTACTACAGACAGTGTTCGGCGGTTATGCCGGTCCAACAGCGAAGTTTTTTTGTCAAATTTTTTATTGCAAGTACTTTAATCATTCTGCGTAATCTCTTGAAAGATGAAACAGATAATGTATCAGGTAACTAATCAGATGTAGAATAGATCTTAAGTGTAAGTACTGCCACACAGTTTCAAATAATTAGTTACAACTTTTCAAAATAAAACTTACCTTTTATGTTGATACATAAATGATTTTCATTACTGTCTTTATCTCTTTCGTCCAAAAGCAGCGCTATTAGGGCTGTCCGTCGACAGAAAACGTAGTCATAATGTTTCAGACTTAGGAACGACAACGCAATGACGCGGAACCGAATCACCACGGAAATACTGACTACCGCGTACTGACACTGAACGGAAGGTACTGTCCACCGACCACGAGAAAATCCCTGCAGGGGGAATGTTTACAATCAAGTGGACTAGAGGGCTGCTATTGGTGGGAAGTGTGATACGTCAGAGTTTTACGCTACTACACACAGACTGAAAACATCAAGCAGTTAAGAGTAGCGTGTAGTGAACGCACCTCTAATGTGTTCTGTAGGTGTTGTGATAATATTCTAGATTCAATCACTGTGCCACTGTGAGGTAATCTTAAAGCTGTACCCATTAGAACACACGAAAGCCTGTTGTCTGTTGTTCGTTTAGTGGTTGTGGAACGAATGCTTTTAGGATCGGTCGTCACTCGCCGCGAAATCTTGCGCATGCGCGTATATCGAATTCCTAGCAGGGATTTTCTCCTCATCTGTGGACTGTATTAACACGGAACTAACATGTCACTGATAAATGTGAATAGACTTTTATACTCCCGCAAGCTGAACTAAATACCCAACCCAACCACCATCATAAAAATAGTACTACTACGGGTAATAGTCGACGAACTAGACCTTACATAATTGGAAAAACAGTAATTCAAAGGACAGCAAGCGAGAAACAGACTGTACATATTCCTTCAACTGAACATTAAAGTCCCCATTGATGTGCCCCTCCTTCCGCAAACAAGGCCAAGGAAGCATTCATTACCTCGCACAGCGCTGACCCACAGACGGCGCTATATTTGTCTTGTTACAGAATGTTTACAAACTGGTGATTCACGCGCACGTTCCCACTTGTAATTCGGCCAGTTACTGCAAGAGACAGCGATAACTGCTATCGCGGGTTCGAATTCCGTTCGAAGTACGACTATTCGTCTTCAAAGACCTACAGCTTTACCAATGGGCTGATCCCATGCTCCAGAGTTCTAATACGGCCGAGTAAACAAGACTTTCGTGTAGGAATACACTGCTGAAGAATAATTACGTTTTTAAAATTGTTTTAAATAACTCTAATCAATGATCTGAAGCTTGATTACAGTTATAATGAACTTTTCTCGGACTACAAACCGCGACAAGTGGTTTAATGGAGAAAAACAACGTTTCAAGAACCATCTTCGTCCTCAGGGTACCCAGAGTACCTTGGTTTTATCCATTAAACCACCTGACACGGCTGGTAGCACAATAATAATTCATTATGACTGTAATCAACTGAGGGTATTTATTTTATTTACGTATTTTTCTGTTACTGTAGAGCATAGGAAACTTCTCCTCTGCAGAAGCTATTACAGGCCCATTAGCTTTAATATAATGGTAATGAGCCTGTAATTCCTTCTTGCTTTTCTGTGTGTACGGGGAGTGTCTAGTGGCACATGCATAGGAGAGATAAGAAATGTACATACAGATATAGTCAGAAATCTGAAGGTAGAGACCACTTGGAAAAGCTAGGCGCAGAAGCAAGGATAATATATATATATAAATAAATAAATATATATATATATATATAATCGCAAAGAAAATGGCGACAGGGTGTGGATTTGATTAACTTGACTCAGGACCAATGACGAACTTAACGTGAGCATGATAATGAGCTACCAACTTTTCAAGGACTCTGCTCCATGGTAGTGTCTACATTATTATTGGTTTATTTAACAACGCCAATTCAATTGCACATGTAGTGTGATAGGGCAAAACAAATCGTGAGCTATTTTAAAGAATCATCCAAGTGTCGGCGTAAAGGGATCAGAAGATAAAGATTTAGTCTAATACGAAGGAGAAACGGCGATGCGGGCTATACACAACAATATCAGGCAATGTGTAAAGAAAATTAAATAAATCTATATTCATTTATAGAAATCCTTTAGTCTTTGACGGTCCTAACATATCGATAAGTTACTCTCAAATCGGCCAGTCTCCAAATTTCTTCCGTTCATGAACGTTCTGTTGCACGTACTTTGATACGCAGCCACAATATTTCGTTCTCCATAATTACAAGTCTCTGGACGACTATAACATATAACACGCACATGCAGTAAAGTTGGACATGTAGACGATTTCGGGTGCTGCACTACACACAGGCTAACTACGTCCTCGTAAGATCTACGTTTTGTAAATTTAAGTGGCGGAACTTACACGAATAGCCAAATGGAAATCAGTTCATCACGGATGTCAATATGAAGGCCCAAGTTGCCTGTTCTTTCACTAAACACAGAAAAGAAGTGTTTACAATTCTATCCATTATATTAAACCACTTCCGTAACAGGAGTAATGCGAATTTTTGTAAGAGATCGTATATTTTCACGTTACAATTAGAAAAACGAAATATCTTGTCTTTTGTAATTGGAATTCGTCGACAGTTCTATTCAACACGGTTCACGTTTTGTTTTGGTACGGCTGCAATCTAAATGGGCAAGTATTTATATATTTATACATTTACGGTCATGTATAGTTTCGTGCCACCTTTGCGTGAGGAGACATTTTGTGATATGTTGTCAAATGTCTTTCATTAGACAATTGGAGACTGGTAATAGTCTTTTAAAATTAGTTATCTCTTCTTCCGCGAGATGTAAACACATGGAATATGGCGAACAGTAATCGGTATTCTGTCTACTGGGCGATGATGGAGGCAGCAAGGACCTCTGAAACGTCGTTAAACTTCAACCAGACTACACGGCGTTTTAACCCAGAAGACAGCCATCTTCGTACTCACCGCCTTGAGAACCTCAAATCCCACTTATTAATAAACATTTTTTGAAGTTACGGCAGGTTGGGTCCGGGAAGCCATTAGTGTCTCTCACAGCGCCACCTACTTGGCAGCTGTGCAGGCCAATTACACGTGTGGGTACGTCCTCGAAAATCTGCCTTCTCTTTCGGAAAAGGCTGGTCTGGCAACAGCAGCATGATGAAAGTGTATCAGATATGCCTCATAACACTGCGTCCGAAATAATTCTCAGCAATAAACGGATGAGGCTCTCTCGAAAAAGGTTTGACATGTGAACAAAAATGAAATTTATCAGGAACTGATAGACCTGAAGAGCAGGACAGCACAAAAACGAAGAAACGAAAATAACGGTACAGTAAGAAAGATTACAGATTAATTCTCAGACCTGGTAATAATTCCCACACTATAAAGAATTAAAGAAAGTCTGAGATCCGGTTTTAGCATAGAGGAAACCGAATAGTACTGTGAACAACGCTGTCTATGACTTAAGCGTCAAATGACGTTGAACAATCGATCATGAGTTGGAAAGGTTGTGGGAGGAAGCGGTAGTGGCCTCATTTATGGTATCACATGTCTGGAGGGACTGACGAAAATCACAAAAAAAAAACTCTCACGGTTAGGACAATCGATCTCCGGGCCGAAATTTGAATCGGGGACCTCCGGAATACGAGTGTCAACCAGTCAACCATGACTTTCGGTTCAAAAGTTTCCGTTATCTTGACTTCGACAGTCCGTTACTTTTCTAGCAGCGAATGCCGTAATATTTCCTGCCAGACCAGTAATAAACACTGCAACTCTAACTTGGGAATAAAATAATTCTCATATTTATAGCATGTTAGTGAACCAATGATACAAAGAACGTCATAAATAACGTCTACTCGTACAATGTACGCGGCTTAATTCACTACGCAATGTTTGTGCCTTACATTGGTAACGCCAAATACAGTTTAGACCTAATTTCGGTTTGCATTGCTCAGTACATAAAATTATCATGTATCGGTGGAAGAATAATGTGGTTCAATTCATCAGTTAAACTCGTGCACTGAACATGGGGTCTCATTGTGATCTTATAACCTTAAATTTTATTGTTAAAAACGTTTTTGTTGTGATTCGAAAATACTGCTAACGTGGAACCACTTCATTATTCTAACGAACCCTTCAATTTAAGTCTGACTACATTAAATCAAAATTGACTTATAATACCAACACTCTCTTCATTAAATAATACAAGCAAGTGATGCAGCGTCGTCAAACAACCAGTCGCCCCACCTCTTCTTACTGTCATCACCAAAGGCTTCTCGTCACACCCGCAACCTACGTATCCAGCATTTCAACGTTAAAATGAAAATAGATGACGTCAGAGTAGCGAGGTATCGATCCTGACAGACAGACAGGAACGCGACCCATGTTACGCCTTCATGCGCCGCAGAATTCAGGACCGGTACCAGGTTTCAGCAAATTTTACGTTATCCAAAATGACGTGATTAATTTAGTCAAATGTTGAAATTAAAGCACCACGAGGCATGAAAACTGTAAAACTCAGACGAGAGTACAAATGAAGCCTTGAGGTACTATATTTAGTTACGAAACATTAGGCTTCTGGATTTGGATCTACTATTGCTTTATGAAGATTGTTGGTTGCTAACTTTTATCACCTTTACTCAAGAGACAAGGCACGTGGCACCGATGAACCGCTAACCCAAAATTTGAGGCCGATGCCTGATCAGAGTAATCACATACTTCGTGGGCCAGCCATCACAATTAGTGGTCCCGGGTTCAAACTCGATCACTACCACTGCTACGTATATAAAACAACAAACTGGAAGACCCATTTAGGTATGAAGAAGATTAGTAACGTGAAGACGAAACTGAAGCAAACTTTGGAAACTAACGTATGTTAGAATATACAGCGCGATGCTTAATTACATTCAACAAATGCAAGGATAGTGTTCTACTTCTAAAATCAAACCAGTTTGTTCTATAAACATGTGGCAGTAACCGCTTTATTAGCCTAATCTGAAAGCGTTATGAAATAAAATTAGGCAAGTTAACATATTTTACGAGCTTATTAAGATTTCAAAATAATAGCGTATCAGTTTACAAAAACTTATTCACATGATCACATACATACTAAAAGCACGAATAAGCCCTGTTAGGCCAAAATTATTGATACGCTGAAGAATTCCGAACACTGTACAGTTCTATCAGCCGCTTGATCCAAACTCCAAAATTCGTCTGGCATGTTGGCTCTTTTCAAGTTCATGGCTCCCCAGGAAGAAGTCGGCAGATGTGATATCCGGAGATAGCGGAGGCCAATAAACCGGCCCGTTTCGTCGTATCCATCGACCAGGGTAGTGAGATTTCATAAACTGCATTACGGTGAGGATGAAGTGAGCAGGCCCATCATCGTTCATCGAGTTGTCAGTCGTACAACCTCCAGTAGTTGACGTATTTCTTCCGTTAAAAAAATGTAAACAGGAGGCCTCTGAGTCGAGGTAGTAGCTCATAAAGTCCCATGAGGAGATGGTCAATTACGCCCGCCCAAACATTAATTGTATTCTGATGTCTCGTAGCTGAGCAGTGTTGCCTCACTTCGCTAAAAAGTTCTTGCAACAGTGTTTATGGGTACATTTTTGGCTTGGGTTCTAGGAATATAACACAGACGATCCTCATATTTACTGCATGCAAAGAACAATCACTCTACGTTTACCCAGACCTCAAATAAAGGTTAACATATAGAACTTGATGAATTGAAACTATTAACGCCATAATGCAGAATCTTTCTTTATAAACTGACGTTCATCAAAAACACTTACAAACGTCTTGTCTTTTATGGAACCAAAACGTGCTTTAACGTGTTAACAGAAGATTGCCACTAGTCAGTCTCTTTTCACAGTCAGAATCAAGTTCACAACTTCACACCCTTTGTCCTCAAGGTGCAATATTATAGTATCCTTCATCTATGCCGAGGTCCCGTAAATGTCTGTCCTCGGGTACTGTGGCTAAAATGTGAGTATCTACGCAGGGCTTGATACATTCTCCACACATTTTTTTCTCCTTCATTTGAGCGCCAAAATTGTACTTGGTGAAGAGTTCAAATTAACAAGTTCCCATTTTGAAATTTTCTGGGCCCCACAGCAGCCTCCTCTCTAACGTCCAAATATCTTGCACGGAACAATATCTCAAGTACTGCCATCTATGTCCATCTCTCAGAGTGGCTGATCACGATTTCAAAATCAAAAATCATCGCTCCACACACACTGTCTTCATTTATGTCGTTTGCTGATCCAGACATTGGTATCTCTGCGAACACCGTCGGAAATAAATATACATCAGGCATACGTATCATCGCGACTCTTCCACACTGATGATTTGAACCATTTAAAGCCTAGTAGTACCCACGTCCCACCTGCTTTAACAACCAATAAGTATGCATTTCTGTGTTGCGTTGATAAAAGTGTAGAATCGGATTACTTCCTTACACAACTTTAAAACGTTTGGCTTTGTAACGGTAAATTGTGATGTTTTCTTTCAGGTACGAACTAAATTATTTTAGACGATCTTCAGCTTAGAAAGGGTAAACACATTTTCCCCATGACTTTCTTTCAATAAGTATTAACAAACGCCCACAAGTTGTTTTATACTTATAATTAAATTAGGATCTAATACAACCTGAGTGAGATTTTAGGTTCTGACGGCGGCGAGAGTCTGACCGTGTAATCTGGTAGCATCTTCAACCCATCTACTCATTTACCCGAATATAGTTTTCTTTGACAAGTTACTAGCGGTCCAAATCATTTCCCTGCCTACATTAATTAGACCTACTTATCAGATAGTGACATATTAGTTATGTTAATGTGTTCCGAATAAAGGCACCGGCCATTGAGCGTGATTTAATATTTCCTGTAGGATATGACTTTTCTAATTCGAGTTCAGCTTCACGCAAAATAATGGTTTCCTTCAATTGATATGGACAAAATTAAATTCACCTGGGAACGTTCAGTTCCGAGGACTTTACTGTAAATTTGATAAAAGTCCGTTAAATATTTTGTAAGATCACGTATGTTGTAGAATGTAAATTTAAATTTAAAACATATGTACGATAAATTTTGACATATGCTGCTGAAACTAGATGTGAAACAGCAAACACTAGACAGATATTAGAAACCAAACAATTAAAACTTTGAGACGGATAGTAGGGAAGACTTTAAGAGGCAGAGTCAGAAGTGAGGACACTCGAGCAGAGTGCGACATACAGCCAGTATCTGTGTGTGTGTTAGATAGGAGAAGATACTGGAATGACCATATCAGCAGAATGGATCCGCAAAGAATCTGCTAAATTGCTAGGGACAAGTAGCCACAAGGAAATAGAGACGTAGGTAGACCCGCGAAGAGGTGGAGGGATTCTCTTTGACCGGAAAGAACAGATAGAAGGTGAAGACATATTTTGGTGGACAGATCATACCTCCACTTGCATGTTACGAATATAAAGAGCAAGAATATGAAATGTTCCGATTATCCGCAGCTTTTTTAACTGAAACTCAAACGCACAACTCATACCATTTGTTAGACTGTGTTCCTTTATCTATATGAAAAGATAGGCTTATCTTACCTCTTGAAATTTCCACACGATTTAAATAAATATGGCGCAAGCATCATTCAAGTCGGTAGCGTAGCATCCTAGTGTTATTTTAATTTTCTTATTGGAATAAACAAGAACTCATAATTAATTAATCACATTTCTATGCATTCTGAATGAAAATCAAAACTCCATCAGTACTTCGCATTTCCTTTCATTAGTAATACCAACGACCAAATTTCTTACTTCTAACCACAGGGGGAATGGGGTTGTACGTCCGACAGTATGACAGATAAACTTTGGGAATATCAAAATACGGATAAAACAATGGCACAAACTTCACTCAAAGTTTCGGTTAGATTTGAGATTGTCACGGCCGAGAATTTCAAGACGGCTTTCATCTGAGTTATTGCGCCGTGCAGACTTATAGGTACATAATATCTTCAAGACTGAAAATGGAGACAGTACGTTTCTCTGAAACGTTGGTATTTACGTAAGAGTCAACACGGCGTTACAACCCAGATGACTAACATTAACAAATACACATTGTTCTATACCAGGGATTTCATTCCAGCAGTTTGAGTCATTATTCAAGTAGTCCAGATTCTGTTGCCACAGAGTGACCCAAATGCAACACATGCTTAAAATTTCAAAATTAAATAACATGTATTCTATATAACTAAACTAAACTAAAATTACTGGGGTAAAATTCCGTTTCAATAGCAAGTAACTTTAAGCTTTGTAAGAATATTGTTCAGCATTATCTATGTTGACAAATTATAGGCCTGTGCTCGTTAAAATTTTACTTAAGTGATAACAACGCAGATAACTTCGGCCATTTTGTTGCAACCAATCTTCCTTTTGGAACGGCGCAACGATACGATGAGGGGAAATGGTAAGATAACAATTAGTATGTACGAATTGAGATTTTCACAGCAATGAGTATGAAGATTTCTGTCTTCTGGATTGTTGCGTCGTG
>NW_019060331.1:225534-236871 GCF_000696155.1 Zootermopsis nevadensis | reverse complement strand
AACGTTGGTAAACATCGACCAGACTACGCAGCGCAACAACCCAGAAGACAGAAATCTTCATACTCATCGCCTGATGATGGAGGCAGTATGACCTCTGAAACGTTGGCTAACATCTACCAGACTACACAGCGCAACAGCCCAGAAGACAGAAATCTTCATAAAAATTACTGTCGGTACCATAAAAACTGCACCATCTCTACAGTGGACAACTCAGTAACACCAAAATAACTTGTAAAAATCCATTCTAAAGGGGCAGGGAGAACTATAAGTAGTGACCACAAATTTAATCCAAACCGGCTTGCTGCTGGTGTTCGTACGTCATTGTAGAAGAACATAGTAGACACAAATTCTCTGAACGTCACATTTACCTATGCAATGTTGCTGCCAATTTAAATTTATTCTCCGGTAGGTCGTAAATTACTTGGAAGCATCTTCCTTTAACATGTAAGAAAATAATGCCCAGACCTCTCACTCGGGCATAAGCCTGGTATGACAATGTTCAATGTACGATACTTCGTTTGTTTGCAGCGATAGTGTATATAATTTTGGAGAGAGAGAGAAATAAACACGAATAACCAACATTAGTTTAAAATTCGGGCTAGATAAATTCTGAAATAGAGCCCACTAAATTTACGATAAACACTTTTTCCCCAGGTTATATTCGAAAGTTACCGTTACAATATTGCAAACTACGCTTGCAATCCACTAAAACTCACCAAAAACACTTCGTCCGTTTCCGAATCAGAGAACCATTGTCTTCCTGAGGTGGGTGAATCAGGTACACACTTCCTTCGAGGATAATTGTAACTATAACCTGATCTCGGCATGTTTTCTTGCCTGATAACGAGGTATTCTTGGCACCGGTACTGCAGCTACGAACAGTACAGCCGGGTCCAGCTCCGTATAAATACTGATACATTATCATTTATCAAGAACTTTCTATTGATTAGAAACTACAATAATATCAGGCCTTTGAACCATTCACAGATACAGAAATTATCCTCGCTATAGGGGAAATGGGGCATATATGGAACATAGTTCAGGTCACGTTAAAAAAAATCAAGACTTTTAGTTTAGATAAAATAATCAGATAAGACGGTCACTTACCTACTTCCTTTAGATACTTCCGGTGTCAATGCTATATAATGACTTCAATTTGGTTTGTTTACAATAAAAAACAGACTGCCCTGTAATTTTAATAATTATGTTGACCCTGGCATCGTTTATAAAATCGCTTTTTATAATTTTTACTCAAGCAACACGCGTTATCGACATGGAACGTAAAGTTTGAATCCAGTACAAAGGCCGGCTACTTTGTTTACCCAAGAAAATAAGACAACCAAACATATTTCACGAGTCTTTTCCGTGTGATGTTTCACAGTAATTCTACACTCCAAATATTGTCCCTCCCCCTTTTGAATCACTGGCTCAAAATTCTTAATATAATCATCAAAGGTAACACCCGTATAATAACTGTGCTCATATTGGTCTCAAACGGGGTAATCATATTATCTAAAATGCTGGTATTTTTAAGCTTGAGAAGCCCAACTTAAATCAACCACGCTCACGTAGGAAAATGTAACACATGGCATATGGCTTGGTATCCAATATTGATCTTAAATTACTAATACTACAAGTTCTTTGCTACGTTAAATACAAAACCGAAGCAAAAACAAAGCTAGCATATAATAAATAGTTTCAATCCAGATTTTTAAAAATAAAATAGAGCAGGAAAAAAAACCATCTCTCATTCCACCACAGACATAACACTTTATCCGACCGACAACAGTATGAACTCTATTCCATAAAATTCCACTGGGTCACAGACACATGTAAAACTAAAAGTGCTAGATACATTCACAGAGCTTATATTTCCCTGCATTCCCCTACAATAATTCTCATATCAACGAAAAGAACCTCACAGAAAAATACCTACTGGTTTCTGGTTAGGAAATTGTGCGTTTCACAAGAGCGTCTATACTTGGTACTCAGTAGAATTTGAGGTCCTCAAGGTAGTGCGTACGAAGATAATTGTCGTCTGGGTTGCAGCATCGCGTAGTCTGGTATCAGATGTCCTTGTTGCCTCCATCATCAGATCGCGCTGATGATCGAGGCAGCAAGGGCCTCGGACCTCTGAAACGTTCGTAAACTTTTACCAACTAAAAGGCGCCAAAACCCTGAAGACAGCCAGCTATATTCATCGCCTTCACCTTTAAACCTCTATACTTGATTGTAAAAAATGTATTTACCTGGAAGGTCAATGTGAAACAAATATGATTTTATTTATTTATCATTTCGTTGAACACGGCCGAACCTTCTAATCGGATACAAAACTGACAAAAAATTATAGTGATAACAAACATTGCACTACGTACAGCTGAACTTTCACAGCAATTTTAGAATGTGCGCAACTATGAAATTCAGTTCTAAAGGGTTCTGATGATGGTGGATTACACTTAAAATTATACAATGTCTGGACTTTTCCATCGTCGTTGTTTAAAAAACGAAACCACGACGTTTCGGAAAATGGCTCTGTTTCCGTCTTCAAGCGAGAGGTACCTACTCAGTTGAGTCCGTCAGATAGAGCTAGTCTCCATCACTGAATAACCACGACATTAGCAGAGGGTACCGTATTGTTGCATGATGCTCTGTCCGATGGGGGAATAAAAATGAAAAGGCTTGCCCGTAGCAACGAGTGAAATGGTGGAAAATTGTTTGAGTTTGTGTTCTTTTACAGTCTTTCTTGAACGTTGCGTCAAACTAGATAGTGCGGGATTTAGATTAACTTCATCCAGTGGACACAACCGATAAGGTTTTATTTACACTTTCACCTGATGACGGAAGAAGAACAAATAGAAGAAAAATGTCCACGAATATCCGTTTAATGACGTACTTACGAGCAATAACACTTAACATTTAAGGAGAATATGTGTATGCCAACAATTAGTAACTTACTAAAAACAAAAAGAACTAAACGGAACAAAACACTGACGAATGTCACTCTGTTCACCAAAGATGAGAATCGCAGTTTCCTCAGTGGGTTGTAAGTACACTAGCAGATTTTGTTGCTCTGGTCAAAAACGTGCAGCATTAACTTCAGTTTTGGGTTTAGTTTTGTTATTGGTCAGGCAAAGTTTGGAACCGGAATAAGGCAATGTGATACAGATCATGAAGCTGACTGTTCGTATTGAGACAGTTACAAATTATTGCAACATAATCGCTTAAAGTCGTCAAAACGCTTATCAAGATCTTGGGAAAACAGAGAAAAAAATCTGCATGACGGGCTAATCTATCGTACTCTGCCGCCATCGGTTGTGTCGAGTCCACGCCGAGGTGAACAGCCCTATTTTCGATTAGAAAAGTATCCTCCTGGTTCGTATTCGGTAGGTCCCGAGTTCATATGCCCGGAGACCCAGATTTTCCTTATTCCCCCGAGTTCTTCTAGACAAGTGCCGTGGCAGTATCACAGATTGGATCGTTTCCTACCATATTTTTTCCAATTCATCACTCTTCCTGTTGTTCGACAATCTAGTGTTTCGTCAGAGCTATTGACAGAGTCGTTCAATAGACTACAAATAAACAGACTTCTCCGGTACGACTTCCAACTATCCTAATGTTTACTTCACGATTTCTTCAAATTAATCTCGGCTACTTTCTTCTACTTCAGATCTCAAAAAGACTTGTTTGACGCTGAAAATCATAAATATTAATCGAAATCATTAAAAATAATGTTCGCAAATCGGCTTGTGGAAAGTAAGTATATTTCCTTTCGATTCCAGGAGCTGCTTTGGTATATGAAGAGGAAGTCAGGTGAACTTCGAATCTGTAAGAATCACGATACGAAGAAGAAACTGTTTACACAGTGTTAGTTACAAACCAGGCATCGCGGCAGCAACACCAAACAAACTCTGCCTCACCAGTCTGAAACAAACATCTCATTACAAGAAGATTTCTGTCTTCTGGGTTGTTGCGCTGTGTAGTCTGGTCGATGTTTACAAACGATTTAGAAGTCATACCGCGATTCATCGCCCTGATGACGGAGGCAGTATGACCTCTGAAACGTTGGTAAACATCTACCATACTACACGGCGTAACAACCCAGAAGACAGAAATCTTCATACTCACCGCTGTAAAATCCTCAAATCATACATCTCATTACAAGTTTCATAAGGATTAAAGACGAGAAATACAAAGATAATGACGGCTTCATGTCTGTAAAAGTAAACAACTTCAGGCTTCCTAACTAGGCTTATTGATTGCTTCTGGACGCCCAGATAAGACTCTTGAGATTCTAACGGCGGTGAAGAGTCGATGTCGTTAATGGTTGTGACGCTGTGTGGAGTCATAGATGGAGAGTAGCTTCAGATAAACATGCAATTGTAATCTTGTGGAACGAAGGCTTGGAGACAGGCACATAATTTTTTTTCTCTAAAACGTTTGTACATACAGTTGACACAAAATACTCCGAACATGTATGACCGTTACAAACGTACACGTGAGAAGCAGAGCCAGACCGTGAAGTATTCTCACATAGAGAGAACCTTAGTCTTTCCTTGTACAATCGGATGTGAAATGTTTATGTTTTCTATGCAGAATTAGCCTTTTCGGGTTATTTCGTATGCCTACGTTGCTTGTGTTTTATACTTCTTCTAGTTCACAAAATTTAGTGCAGTGTAAAGTCAGCGTGTCAAAAGCCACCAATTTAGTCTAAATAAAAATCAGTAAAAATCATTTGCAGTAATCAACCTCAGACACACAGACTGACAGACAAACTCTTGCTCCTCCTAGACTTTTCCATCTTCCCTACCCCTCCTCTGTGACGCAGCCCAAGCTCGGAGTTATTTTGAGTGCACTGTGCCTTCGAGTCCACATAGCGCCACAACCCAGGGTAATAAAATCAACAGACTGACACGCTGGTCGAAAGGCTGACATATCGCAGTAATTCAATGCATAGTTCAAGGATCTAATGTGCACCATTTTCTTGACAGCTTAACACAGGTTATTTGTCAGGATTATACACAGTAGACGTTCTGAGTCCGGATAAAACACATTCATTGTGGTCTAGCCGTCGTGAGATAACATCTTTCATATGAAGTGGAAAATTCATGATGTCTGAATTTCGAACATCCTAACATCGAGCAACGAGCATCTATAAAAGCTATAGGAACGCTAAAAACAGTCCAAGGACACATCATTCTACATACCTAACTCATTAAGCACAGTCCTTATTGAGAAGCTTACAGTCGTTCAGCTAGTCAAGAGATTCAACACTTGCTGGAACTCAAAGTTTTGTCACTGGACCCTTTCCTGCGTCAGAATCCATTCCACATCATCATTGCTGTTTGAAACACTTAAATATTGCAGAGATCTGCACAAGTGATTTTAGAATTTCACCCGGCCCGACCACTAAGTCTACCTTCAAGTATGTTTTGCGTAAAGTACCGACGCCTGACTTCTTTTATTCCAGCACGAACTAAGCCAAAATATTTTCAACCTGCCCCGACTATCGTCGTGCCATTAACGCGTGTCTCTTTTGCTGTATACATTCCAGTAATGATTGCATGGATAATTTAAGGACACTAAGAATATACGAGGTTATTTCAGCGTTTGAGGAACGGTACAAAGAAATGGGATGCCAAATCTGTAAGGCGTCATCTCGGAAAAAGATTCTGGTACGGGATAGCTAAGAAAATCCCCCAAAAATTGAGTCAGTGTGATTTATTTCCGGAGCCCGACTGTGTAATAAGTGGAAGTCGACCGCAAGTACGAATAACTTCTTTTGCGAAACTATAATGGACGAAGAAAACCCGAAATTTTCTATATAATTTTGACTGCAATCGTTGGAATCAGGTACAAACCCAGACCCGACCAGAGCATTATGTGTACTATCAGGGCCATGGAAACCTCTAGAATATTGTTCTCCCACCCATGTATAGGAGCCCCTCCAAAATCCAACCTTTGGAATTTTCGTCGTGGAGGTCGGTAATGTACTCGGACGACGAACAAGGCCCAAGTCTACCAAAGTCCAAGGTATGAAGTATCCTGGCGAGGGCTGCATGGAACTGAGGCGGTGATAGCAGTAGCGCTAACAATCCCACCGGGTAACGGACCGTAGTATCATCGACTTTCACCTGCATGGGGCTGTTCCCGTGGGAAGAGAATGCAGCACGAGAATAAAAGATTAACAACTGAAACCATACAAAGGAACTCTCAAATACAGTCTCCATCTATAAATTGATTCTTCTCAGCAGGGAGCCAGCAGTTTTGGTATACTATCCCGGGGAAGAGACTGTTTCACCCAAACCGGGAAGTTGAGGAGAAAACGACTTGGAGCAGGGACTCGCCATTTGAGAAACCTGCCTTTATTATTCATAAAGGCCACTTCTCTGGGAGACTGTGGCTCTGACATACCACCACAGAGGAATAGAAGTCCTATGACAACTGTGGATTGGGACTCTGTGGTTTTGGCATACCACCTCGGGGAGCAGATAACCCCGGGAACCTGAGAAGATATTTGGGGGCAGGGACTCACCAATCGTGACAAACGTACCTACGCTCCACCTCCATTTGACATCTTGGAGACCTACCAGACCACACAGGGATGCTGAGAAGACAACTATTTCATATCTCTGGCAAGCACCAGAATGAAGCTAAATTTTAAAAACAAATTTTATGGACATTATCCATTGTCTTGGATTATGTTAAAGAACGCGTAATCGATGGAGCTAGGAGATAGGGACTACCTCTATCGATTGTGCCCAACGAGTAAGCTTTTACCTTAGGACGGAGAGATTCGTCTCCGAAACGTCGTTTTACCAAAAAATCAAGACGATGAAAGATTTTTGTTTTATCAGAAGTAACCTTAGAACTAGGAACAACGTAAGTAGTACCCGGGTACATGGCACTGCCTAAGCCTAGGAAGGCCTTTACCAGGGTGCCTAAAAGTCCCATGGCTAAGGGCAGTACCCTAGTTACGAGGTTTATTCTCTTCATATATCTAGACCTAAGATCTAGAGGGAGGCCTTAACTATCGCTACCCGATTTACTATTTTTCCGTGTGCACTTACACTTTCTAGAACCAGGCAATTTTCATTACATAATGCGAAATGTTGCGCATTACGTACGCAGAGGACTACTGGAGGATGTACAAACATCAGCTAACTGTAGTAGTTGCAAGGGTCACCTTGTCTCCCACCCCATTTGCATACACACACACACACAAACATACATACAGAGAGACAAACAAACAAACAAGCACACACACGTATAGGACACTAAAGCGGCCTCTTCCTTTGGGTTCTCCAACTAAAATGCTATACGTCGTTACTGCTAAGTGTGTAATTCCGTTACTTAATACATTAACTAGACGGTTTCGCTAAAAAATGGAATGAGAACAGTTTGCACTCCAGTTATTTCAGAACATGCCTAATTATTCAATGAAGAAAATATTCGAGAGTAATTGAAATGTAAACTAAAAAGCGTTCCCTACGTATTTCATACATCATCCTGTCAGGTTAGATCAAGTTGGGTTGGGTTGGGTTGTGTTAGGTTGTGTTAGGTTAAGTTACGTTAGTTAAATCTCACAACAAATCGTACAGCACAGGGTAAAATTTATACGATAAGCAAAGCTTTTTCTTGATCTATGGCAACCTAACGTATGCAGCACATTTTCAAACTTTACAGTTAAAATATACATTTGCTCTCGATTATGTATTCCGTGGATTAACCAGGTAAAGTGTACAATAATATTTCACGACAAACTTTAATTGTAACGTAGATTTTCATTGAAATACGGGATTCCATACTTTAACAGTGACATACGTATTTTATCTTGCGTGTTACATGTCTCGTCCGTCCCTTTCTCGAGACCTTTATCATCCTAGTAATATTTTAGGATAAATACACGTTTCAAAGCTCCTCTTCATGCAATATTCTGCAGCCTCTGCCTTACGTCAAAATAGAGTCCGGAAATACAAAATGGCATATCCATCCATTGATTTCATACTACTGTACACTCCATACTATTTAACAGTAACACATGCCAAAAACTGCTCCACCCAGGCATCAGTACCTTGTCTTTATCTCTTTCAACCAAAAGAAGTTACAATTTAGTCGAGTATCTGAAGAGGATCATACTTTATTCAGCTGCCACCAGATGGTTTCTCATTTTTCTGGTTGTTAGTTAAAGTAAGTTGATCGTGAAGTATTTTGGTGGCAATAAGCAGGAGGGGGGTTACAAATTAATAAATGGCAGAAATGTCTAAAGGAGTAGCAGTTTTTCTAGTTAATCTCTTTCCTTTTGTGTTCCTACATTTTGACTTTCGTTTCATACATTGCAAACAGAAGGTCCAGATGTAATTCCCTGTGCCACTGCATTAAATAATATCGATGTCACCTACCAAATTCTGAGGAAGGCGTCAAATGATGTGACACAACATAAAGGTAGAGGTCAAAATCAGACACAGTAAATTCTGTTGAGGAAAAGTAAAGAACAAATTCTGTTTTACGAAATTATTGACAACGATAAGCACTGATCTGGCTGCTTGTTTCTCAAATACCGAAAACATGAAATTGTGATAAATTTGACACATACAAATTCAAGGCTTCCTTTACTGAACAACTTACATGAAAAGTGATCCAAATTTATGATATATCTTCGACTGTAAATTTCTAAACACAACAACCTAAGTGTCAAAGCAAAATCTGTCTACCAAATGCTACAATAGTGTCCTAGCAACAGCATGGCTAATTTTAGTACCCACCAGCCCAGCTACTACGGTTTCCGCCAAACGAAGTTTCTCACACCTCAGAATAATCAAAATCATAAATGACTGAGACATCCGTCTTTCTTTCCTGCACACAAAGCCAAAGCTGTATACTTGAAGAAGTTTCCTTTCTACGATAACTGCTATGGTCACTGGAACATGAAGACGGAGGACACGACAGCAAAGACCTACTTCAAGTTAACAAACGCCAACTCAGACTTTCAATATGCTCGATGTAGAGTTGTAGTGTATGATTTGAGGTTTTCACAGCGGTGAGTATGAAGATTTCTGTCGTCTGGGTTGTTGCGCTCGCCCTGATGATGGAGGCAGTATGACCTCTGAAACGTTGGTAAACATCTACCAGACTACACAGCGCAACAACCCAGAAGACAGTAATCTTCATAGAGTTGTACTGTTCGCACCCGTTGTAACATTAGTGCGATTAAATTACTATGCAACAAAATAGCGTTAATGTAATTAACATACTTGGGCACAATAGTGCAATTTAAGATGTCTGCATGGGCTGATACTAGAATTTTACATGTCCCGAGAACCGTTAGGCGACAGAAGCCCGACTTCCCTTTATTCAAGCCCGTATGAAGCCATAAAAATATTTAAAATCTGCCTTATCATATCGTTGAAACATACATAAATGCCAGTAATCCTTGAATGATTTACGGACGGAATGAATTTATTTGGTGGTTGAGGAACGGTACAAAGATTCCAAATTTGCAAGTCGATATCTAAAATTATTTCTGGGAGGGGGGGGGGGGCTACGAAAATAGAGAGAACCACCAGAGAAAGCACAAAGTGACATTTGAATTTGAAGCAGACACGGACCCAAACATCTGTGCTACCCGACCAGTGAAGACTTGAGGTACGACTCTTAAAGAGGACTTCATGCTGTTGCATTTCCGCACGACCCGACTTCCAGACTAGGATCCACCACAGGCACTGTGACTTTCAATTATAACCATACACAAAATATGATCCGAAGCTTTCACGGCGACTAAGTATAATGAATTCTTCTCGGGCTACCAGCCGTGTCAGGTGGTTAAATGGAGAAAACACTAAAGTTTCGAGAACCATCTTCGTCTTCGTCTTCGTCCTCGTCCTCGTCCTCAGAGTACTGAAGTTGTACAAGTGTACAGTCAACAGAGAGGATGACGTGTTATGTTGGTTAAAATATGTAATAACGCGGCCGTTTTTAACACACAAACAGCGTCTTTAAATCTCACAACATAAAAATCTACACCGAAGGTCGAATTGCCAGTGCAAGATAAATTGTAATAACATTTACTATGCGAAGTACAACATTAGTTGAACATTTAAAAGCTTGTCTGAAAATTTATATTGAATTTTATTTACCGGACTTGTTGCAGAGCAAAATCCAACACTCGATAACATTTCAAATGGTCAGTCAGACTGACTCGATAACTAGTTTACGCTGGCCAAAAATTATAACAGCAAAAGGGTGAAAGTAACAATTTCGTATTCTGGAACATTCCAAGAAACTAAACTTTCTACTCGGGGATGAAGCGAATGAAAGCTGTGGAAATTTCCATCAACCTTGATTGCCTAACGTGGTCGGTTTATGTAAACTAAATTTTGAATCTGCTGCCCCTTTTAGAGCGTCTAGAAAACAAGCACGGGGTAAAGATTCAGGTGATTTGCAATGCGCGCGCACCAACACATTTTCTATCATTTTCAAAAACATTACCTTGCACACGACCGGGCAAGAAAAGATACCCGACTGAACGCTATTATGGCACATTATTAAAACAAAGAATTCTTGGAGATTTATCATTTATGGATTAAATGCTGAATATGACCACCGTCCTGTCGTAAAACTTCATAAACACGAATGACCAGTGATCAGTCGACGGCACATATCCTCCGCAAACTTACCACACATTTGAACAATCAAAGCCCTTAGTTGCAGTACCGAGACTTTTTTATACACTTTTTCCTCGAGGAAACCCAAAGTAAGAAATCGCACGGGTTTCTGTCCACAATCATAGCGTAAGTGTCGTGCAGGATGTCCAAAACAAAATTTGTTGTGTGTGGTGTAGCCCCATCTTGCAAAAACCACTGTGTATCGAACGATAATCAGATACAGCTCACTATTCACAGTTTGGTCAAAGAGAATCGGTCCGATTACTCCATGGCTGGAGACTGCAACACACAGAGCAATTTTCGATGCATAATGAGATGAGCACACGTGGATTTTCCGATGCCCGAAAGCGCACATTTTGCTTGTTCACTACGCCGTTCAAGTGGAAATATGCTTCATATGAAAACCATACAATGTGCATTGTAACTTCATGCTCTGCCTACGCAGCAACCTCCGGTCTGTGTTGTTCATCACGAGCAGTTAGTTCATGCACCACTGTCACTTTATTGGACACAAGTGCAAATCATTGGGAAAAATTCGCTACACTGATCATCAAATTCTGCAGTTGCCTTCCAGGGTGAAATTCCTGGGCTTCTTTGCATGGCCATGACAGTTTCAATGATCTGTGCGCTACGCACACTTGGCGGCAAGCCCGCATTTCTTTTCCAACATTGTATC
>NW_019060331.1:205700-216663 GCF_000696155.1 Zootermopsis nevadensis | reverse complement strand
AAGGGTCGGTGAGACCGCAACGAAAGTCTGCATGTGCCACATGGCGTTATACAGTGGATCCATCCTGTCAGATTCAAGTAAAGTTCGGATTTTTCTGTCTGGCGGATCTCGTCTGTGGAAGTGAGACGTGTCTACGGCAGTTTTCTGAGATCAACTGCAGTTCGAAGTGCCCATAACAAAGGAAAAGGAAGAAGACGTATAGTGCGGACATAAGGGGACTCTATTCAAACTCTACACTACTTATTTTATCACCAATTCAGAGAATGATAGTATATGAAAAGCTTTCTTAACAGGTAAATACACTCACTATTATCATCATAACCACGCTAAGAAAGTAAACCAGAGACTTGCAACAAATATAAATTACTGTTAGGCTTTGAAGGGCTTTTTTCAAGCCTCGAGAAGCTGGTGATTCAACATTCCTTAAAATATTTGCATCACTGCTTTATAAGATTTCCAAGTACCCTCCAGTTTTCATTACGCTGCAGTGTGAGCGAAGAACATTTTACGGGTCCATGTGTATGGGTCCATGTGTATGCCCCCATCTTCCGAGTCAGGAAAACATAGTTATTCGTAATGCTGTTACTCGTATTCTTCTCCTTATTCTTAATGTGAATCCCACCGTTATTCCTATCGCTATTTCCGCTTTATTTTCGTATTACTTATATCGCTATTCCTCCTTTAATTTTTATTCTCATTGTTAATTACCATGCGTTTTCTTCATAAAGTGCATAAGTATATGTATTGGTTCCATGACAAAAGCCCACATGAAAATTCCGCACAGAAAAAACCGCACATAGACAATTTCTCACATTCACAATACTATCTTAATAAAGCGTTATGTGCATGCTATGAAGTTCAAACATGCTATACATACTAACCTAACCTAACCGACCCTTGCCCCCCGATGGACAATTTTCGTTGTAAACTAAAAATAATGTGAGAATTATTCTATGTGCATATTACCCGTGTGGGTATTTGTCATGTCATTTATACAGCGGTATTTTTTTCTGTGCGGAATTTTCGTGTGGGTTTTCTTCATGTGCGCATTTACCTGGTCACCTAATGTAATATGGGCTGGTCGTCTCCGTCCATCCAAATCGATTCAACTCGAGAACTGGACAGATTTAGATTAAATTTGATAAGTCATAAGTTGGATTGTAGTGCTGCGATCTGGTAGCCATAGAAGGAATTTGTTTAGCGTCATCACAGTTAACATTGGAAGCCAGTGTTATGCGTTCTTTGAATGTTTATCGTGATTAATATGGTAATCGTAGTTCGTATTATTGTAAGAAAAAATCAGCCTAAGTGTTTGTGTATGCTAAGATTGTTTTTCTTGGGACAGGTTAGGTTAAAACACGTTAGTTAAGTTTGTTAGGTTAGGTTAACTCAGGTCCGTTAGGGGAAGTTAAGACATGTTATATTAGGTTTGAAGCAAACTATTTTCTGGACATTATCCGTCGTCCAAGAAACCAATAAAACACGACCTTTCGTAGAATTGAGTCTATCTCCGTCTTCAGGTAAAACCTACTCTGTTGGGCTGAATCGATAGAACTAGTCCCTATCTCCGGACACCGGGATTCGAACTTGAAAACGTGATATTTGCATTAACGCTGGTCCCCTACCACACCGACTGGTCCACGAAAAATGTGGCAACCAGCTTTCAGTGGATTTGGAAAAGTTATGAACAAAAATTTATGTTTTTCTTCAAATAAGGCTGACATATCGGTGTCTTTGTTAAACATTCGTCTGGCATAAATCCCTGTAATTGCTGGAAGGTATAGTATAAAAGCCACACACGGAGAAACACAAGGAGCCTACAAATGACTGTAATTTTGATGGCAGGTGCACGCTTACATTGCTTCCGGTTTGGAACTTCAAAAATTTAAAGCGCTTGGCTTGTGTCGTACAGTGTACAATAATTTTACAATTAACCGTTGATTATGTTGTACCCCTAAGCCATTAAACCACAGACTGTTAAAGGGGCATCAGAAGGCTGTAGACATAAATGTCCAAAATGCAGGCGCAAATATCTTACAGTTTGCAAACCCCAAACAACAATAAGTTATAAAATCATAGCAGACTACTCCTTTTACAATATGCCAGCAGAAAATAAATTCACCCTTACATTATACTTAATTACGTTACAATATAAGGAATTCCAAGGGCAGATTCTTCGTGGGCATATTTTTCAAACATTCTTGAGCATCTCAAATGTAATGAAATAACACACTGACACATTTACCGACAGAAAACATTTCGTGGTCTAATCATGGAAATCATCATTGATTAAACACGACTTCAGATTTCTAAGGACATCTATGAGATAACTTCGTGCTGGCGTTCTGGAAAATATTAAGAACGTGATACACACGCTAGGTTATCACTTCCAATTACTGTATTAGGCCATGGTAGCTACATTTACAGTAATCAGTTCGCAGTGTAGAAATCAAGAAACGAATTTATATTCTCGTGTTATTTACATTAGACGTCCCACGTGTTAGTCAACAAATACAGCACTGTAACGACGTTAATTGAAATCACATATAGTCTAAATGCTGTTCACGTAAGAGTTGAGGACTGTCACATCACTCACAACAACAAAAACTTTAAAACTTGTCTAATTTGCTTACTTCCATTCGACCATGTCATATGAAATTATGTACTGGGGAAAGTCAACAGAGGGTAAAAAATTATTTTACATTAAAAATAAAATAATTAGAACAATGAGAGGCACTAGTATGAGAGCCTAATTCATGCAGGTAAATATTTAAGAATTGTAATCACTAGCCAATGAATTCCTGTTAACATTATCAAGACAGAAATCTTCATGTTATACATCCTTGGCTTAACCCTATAGAGGATCTATGAAATATAAATAAATTCCATTCTATTCTACTCATTATTTGACCTTGAACTTACAAAAGTAATGCTAGGTCTCGGATCGGCAGCAATTATTTACCAGTAATACATTTGAAGATTTGCCAAAAGCGTTACTGATAAAAGTACTGTGATAAAAGTACTGTTAACATAACGACTAATATCAGGCCAACAGTGAGAAAACGCACGACCTTGTGTGAGAAAAAGCTGAAAACGCGCTGCAGTTACACTGGATTCGATTTCATGCCACTACTGGCCTCACGAAATCTGACGAAAATGGTCGCATTGCTTGCAGCGAGTTACGGCGAACTCGCACGAGTCCGTTCGAGCAAGTACATGTTTCAGGGCAGTTCGGTTTTTCGATCAGATCTGCTGCGACCATCTCAGAGTGAAACATGGATTACGATCGTTTAACTAAACCTTTAGGACAAAATGGATAAACTATCAGAACCGTGATGTCAAAAAAGATTTAATTGAAACTATCGATGTTTAATACTAAATTGTCATTTCGTAAACGTAGGTTTTTAATAAACCTGACTAAAGGTTTCACAGTACATTCGGAAATATTCGCAAAAAATGACAGTTGTTTCAAGAGTTGCCTGTATTCACTCTTTGTATCTCTATCTATGAACAATTTCTGAAGCCTGAATTCTTTGACTTTTTGGGGATCCTGGATACTGGGAACGACCCGTTCTTCAAGTGCTTAAGCACTGCGAGTCCCAACTTTTCGTTGGCTCTGATCTATAGAAAGTTGGTAGGACTCCTTGGACGAGGGATCGGCCCGTCGCAAGGCCTCTACCTGTACACAGGACAGCACAACACAGAAAAACATCCATGGCATGAGTGGGATTCGAACCCACGGTCCCATTGACCGCGCGGCCACTGCGGACCCCTTGACCTTTTTGGACAGTCGATAATTTAAAAGCACCGTTTTCGATAAAGCAGAAATCCCACTCATTCATGATTGTAACTGTGCAGCGTTGGCGTGGAACTAATTGCGTGCAGTTGTATTCAGTGTGAACATACTGGTCTTGCAAATGCGTGCGAGAAAAATCTGTACGAATTCGTGCGAGCAGCAGTCACATGAGTTCTCATCCAATGTGTCCGCAACGAAATCGGACGCGAACCCAAAGGCACTGTCCAATATACCTGCAGCACGCAGTAACGTGGCCCAGTAAAATTATCACGATGAATCTTAAGACCGTGAGAAAACCGAAAACAAGGGCAGAAACTCCACGCTGAACCAAATACTGGTCTCTAGCATGACCTCAATACCGAATTTCACCAATGTTGCCACATAAATCTCATAAACAAGAAATGTTTTTCCATTTATGAAATTGAAGGTAACCAATTTTAAACTCCTGTCCGTGACTCGACAGTTCACACATATGCTAGAAGCAGAAAGACGTGCTTACATTTACAAATATTTCCACGATTACTCACTCAACGACCAAGGAATCTCAGGCGGTGAGCATAATGCCTATATTCAGCCTAAACAATGGAACTGCTAATTAATTTAATTACTCTAAAAGGCGAAATATTTTCCAGACTGACCAACTTCCAGTGACGGGGAAGAGATGTAATAGAGCGTAATTCAACGTGTCAAGCCTTCGAAATATGAATGAGAGACTTAGTAAAGAAGTAATTTAAAAAGTCGATAAGTAGTTGTGTTCCAAATAAGATATTACTTAGTTTATATACACACACAAATTAACATTTAACTCCAGGACTTACTACTATTCCTGCAACATCCGCCAAAGTATATTTCGCCACTATAAAATATAATAACATAAGAAACTGCCCACTCTCAATATATCGTTGGGTTTCAGACACAATCATGTAGCACTGTAGATGTTCACAACAGTTTACCAAATCTTCAGTTAGTGCGTCCCCAATATGTCGCAGTGACAGCGTCTCTACATGCAACGCAGCAGCCACTACGAAGGCGTCCATAAGAACTTTGTTAACCCCAAACACTACAAAACAAATCAAAACAGGCCAAATTCATTTTAATAATCGTGGAGAAACTCAAACTTTAATGGCATACAGTCAAAGATTTCAATGTGAACATCACTTGTTGCAGCCCCGGAGACATGCAAATCATATAGGAACGGAGAGGCGTAACCAGGAATAGAATGACGCTACAACTGTAGTAGAAACGTCCGTAGATAGTAAGTTTTCTTGGCATGGACAATACATCTTACTTCCATACATGAAGAGAAACGATAGTGTGAGATATGGACTGATAGAGGCTCAAGTTATCAGCCAGTTTCTTCCATTGCAACGATTAAGAAAACCAGCAGTCACAACACAACGTACTTGAACACAAAAGTGGTGGATCTCAGCCTTAAGATAAAAATGTTTAGACACAGAAGCTACGAAACAAATATTAAAGGAAAAAGTTGGAGCTCTTTGATTACTTCACGTATTCCTCAGGATTTACCCAGAGCTATAGGAGTTGCGTGCTTCAGGATGATTACGGGTCACGACTACCTTCAAAAGCATCTTCATCGAATTGGAATGGAGGGCCCGTCCACTTGTCCACTGAGTGGACTTTCGGATATAATTGGAACCCATCTCACTATGTGCCCAGGTCTAGTGACGTCGTAGGCATTAATACTGCGGAAAAGTTTACTGGTTTTATTGCCGATTCAAATTTGTATTCGGCTGCCAGAAATAGACTAATGGCTGAGAGGCTAAAGTCTGACGTAGGATAAAGAAAGTAAAATAATCTCTAGCATTTTTTCTTATCCATTGACAACACAGGCTGTGTCCCAAACTTAACTATAAATACGAAGAAAAAAAACTAAGGGTGTATTATTTATGAATCTGTACGATGCCAAATGTTTTGCGTATTGCAGCAATCATCATTCTTCACAACAATCTTGGCCATTAACAAATGGACACAAATTAAATGTCAACAAAGTGACAGAGAATTTCAGTGTCCTTGGTGGGTGAAATGAACTCGTTTCCATCAGATGCTACATCAGTTCGCCGGTCGAACGCGGTACTCAGCAGTGTTATTCGCGCAAGATTTGCAAACATGCTTTAACTCAATCCTCATCCAAATCAAAGGCCAGGTGCTTCAAACTCATTCTGATGTTCAGAAGGCCCAAAACCGACCAATCTTCCCACGCTACTCCATACTCTGAGATCATATAAATATTGCATTCTATCTGTGTGTCGTTTCCAATTTAAGTGACATTTCTCTAATCCTTCTACAAAGTTCTCACCTTAATTTTAAAGAAATGGAACTGAAAGAAAGTTACGTGAATTTCAGCAGATGTAGTTAGAAAATACTTTGGCACAGAACCACACGGTGGTGGTCTGTGTTGCTTTAAAATATGGCGACCCGAAAATTATAATGGTATGTGCTTTTAATAAAAGCAGTATGAATAACAAAATGCCAATAGATTTAGCTAACAAATACAGTTCCTCCTGCTTTGTACCCTCGACCTTTGCTACTCTCTAGTTTGAGTTTTCATGTTTTCTCCAGTATCGTAATGTAAGCCACTTCCATATTCCAGAAATCACAAATCATAACATCCCAGTCATTTCTTATGACAATGATCTTTGTACTTATTATTATATCTGTAAATAAAGAAGATTCGAAATCTTGGTTGAAAAGATGACGACCATCGGCCAAGAAATTCTCTCTTTACGATTAAGAACAATAACGTAGAAGGATGACATGCACATGTGCCTCTGTACAGATAATGCACGGAACGGTTCCTTCACGTATTCTCGATAGCAGGAGTATTTAATATAAGTTAATTTAAGAATGCATTCCTTATACTTTAGCACTACTCTCTCATACAAACATCCGACAGACAGGTCGGTCGAAAGGGGTCATGATGGACAAACGATGTTTACGTTTCGCGAATATGTAAATACTTGTCGAGGAACAATAACACAATTATACTGGTGCTTCTTTAATGAGTGGATTATATGATCAACTTGAACGTAGCACAACGCTATCATATGTTGTATAATTTATAGAGAATGTAAAGACGACCCAAGAAACTGAACCTAACGTTAAAGAAGAAAGCCAAGACAGCAGTAAGGAAACGAGTCTTACTTCACCACTCAAAATTATTTAACCACGCATTAGAAACATCTATTCATACCACAGTTATTAATGCTGTAATAGTAGTTGTAATTAAACACTTAATTAAAATTAAGCAAAATTACATTCTTCATGATAGCGTGGATTCGCCTATTTACTTTTCGTCGAAGCTCTTAAGGGCCCTTTACTCGATCAGTTAAAATGGGCACATTAAATTTGTGATGTCAAAACTGTGGTGAAGCAAGAATAAACTGTGCAGTTCATAAGTCGAGTAGGATTTGAGTTTTTCACGGCGGCCAGTCTGAAGATGGCGGTCTTCTGCGTTGTTACGCCGTGGAGTCTAGTAGAAGTTTACCAACGTTTCAGAGTTCCTTGCTGCCGCCATCAGCAGGGCGATGATGGATGCGATACGTAGGTAAACTTTTACCAGACTACACGGTATAAAAACCCAGCAGACAGCCATCTTCAAAATGTGAAGTGTTTGAACCGAGTAAACTGCAATATTTTCCTCAGTAAAATTCGCAGTACGACCGATCGTGCAGTGGACAAGCACAGTACCCACAATATAATTTTTGATTAGGCACGGCTAAGCCGAACGTCAAATACATATGCCGCCTTGCTTTACCCACTTTCAAGCAGCGTCGGATAGGATACCACTCAGGTCACTCAGAAACTAAGACAGAAGTCAATTTATTTATAAAACGTGTGGGCAACATTGCCCAGTTCAGTTAATTTGTGCATTTATTAAGCAACATTTACCTGCGCATTTTAACCAATCGTCTATAAGCCACTTTAGAAATAATCAAACCAACCTGGTTAAATGCTCAGTCACGGAATTCGGGTTAAAGGGTTACAAGGCCGTACATAAATCATTGCATCGTGCCGAACACAGTTGTAAATATACGAATATATAGTTCAAATAACGAAAGACCAAGGACTTACTTCGTAGTCGGGTTCCCACATCAAACCGAGGTTCACCGGAACACTGGATTCTTCCATGGTGGAGTAGTCTGCAATCACAACCTCTGTTATGTGCCTGGCTGATGGTTCCAGCGGCCTAACAAAACTAACATTAATTCAACAAACAGCCAGCAACAGTAGCGCCGAAGTAAACTTGCGCAGGGGAAGAGGTACCACGTGACACTTACACGAACTATGCTAATGTACGGTATTTATAATACGAAATTTATAATACTGAATTTATAATTCACGTTTCTTGATCTTGTTTGCAAGGAATTTCTGCTGTCTACACACAAACATTGGAATAAAAATGCGTTCTTACAACCTTAAAGACACACGAATTCATCTCTTGCATAGGCACCTAGCCAAATTACTTTCGAGGAACGTGGATGTCTGCAAGAACACATTTGAAACTACAAACCCATCTTAAATACTGTAACGCCATTTTGATTCTGGTTTACTTTTATTTCAAGTACTACCTTATTTTCGGGCCTAAATACACAATTGTCTTTTCACAGACTCTGATGACACTTGAAACGGCTACAGGCCTACGGAGAATTTCACTTTAACTGGGTCTAAATACAGTACTGAGCGCATCTCACCAAGAAATAAACCAGAGAGGGAAAAAAACCTTGAATCGGCGTAATATGGACCTACAAACATCATATTGTGTCCAATACAATATCTGTACAAAGGTCAAAGGTAAAAAGAACATCGCTAGCTATCACACACCGCAAGATCCACTGAAAGTGCTCTCAAATCTATTCTCTCCCACTTACACATTCCACTAGCACAAGAGAACTTGAATTGAGAAATATTATTTCCTTATAAGTCCCAGAAGATCGTATTGTTTTTGTGGGTTACTGATTTGACTTCCTCAACAAAGAATTGGACATTGCTCTCACTGGACGACGAATATGCAGACAACATACAGGCGCCATACGTACAAGAAACATACCCGCAAAAGCGAACTATTACATGTCCACAGACTCTACAGCCAGTGGAACACTGTGATGTTACAAAATTTGTTATTCATATCACTGAAATCCTAAATGTACGCTTGAAACATTTTAGGATCTAGTCAATATTTATGGCATTAGGCTGCATATTGTTGTGCCTAAACTCTATTTCGACAATCACGTGCAGTGACAGAATATATTAACTCGGTAAAAAAATTATCCAAAATGTAGCACAGTTTGCAAAGGGTTTTCATTATGAGTGTAGCCATCACCAAACTGCGTCCTCCAACACCACTAAATGACTCCTCCCGGCTCTGATCCTAGTCGCCAGTATAACGTTACTAACTTTCCTATGCTGCGAGTTCTAAGCCGTCTTCATTCGCGTGGCCTCCGCTGTCCGTGATGGAATGTTGTACAATTTTGTTATGCGATGTTGTGCCGGTCCTACTAATCCAAGACTTCTCTGTTAAGAGGCGGAACAGTTAACTAAATACACACATTTGAAAACTTTCCTAAAACGCAGCTTTACATAAAATAAACCTGTTGTATAATTTAGAAAAATGATTCTGAAAAACCAAAATCCGTAAGGTTCAATACCTCTAGTACCACAGCCTGCACGCTGCAGTTAGATCCTGATATCTCACCCAAATCCTGAGTGTTATCGTTTTAACCTTCTTCGTTTAGAACCAAATTAATATTATCATATCATCTCCTCAGTCATCAAGAGAACAGGAAAACATTTACTTCATCGCGTTTCATTACACGTGATCTTCGGTATGACAAACAAGATATATATATATATGCAAGGTGAGTCAGAAGTGTATTTACAAACTTCGTGTGCGTGTTCCAGCATCAAAAATATGAAAGAATGTTCCTATGAACATGAGATCGCAAATGTTTCATTTTCGAAATAATAGCCAAAAATTATTTTCAAAGTATGCCTTTATTGCCAAATATAAGGACAGGGATGTTTCTTCGTAACGGATGCTCAAAGGTTGTTCCTCCAATCTCCGCACATGCACGAGCACGACGTACACAAGACTCACGAATTCGTTCGTACACTCGACGGTTACTGTTCATTGAGATGACATCTGACGCGACGGGAGAATTGTGCTGGGCTCTGTCGTGCATAAACCACATTCGTCTTCTTGTATTCAGTGGTACGTCTTCAAGGAGACGTGGCAAGTGTCTTCTTAAGAATCACCGATATGAAGGTCCTCTTAGACGCGATGGAAGCATGTGTGGACCAATAAGCAAGTCGCCAACAATTCCTGCCCCAAAATTCCTGAAAATCTTTGCTGGAAGATGGATTCACTTTGATATTAAGTCAATTCATTAAAATCTATTTTTGGCTATTATTTAGAAAATGAAACATCTGCGACCCCATGTTCATAGGAACACTTTTTCTTATTTTTGATCCTGGAACACGCACACGAAGTTTGTAAATACACTTCTGACTCACCATATATATGTAATATATATATTATATATATACATACAGTACATTCCGGTTAATTGGGCCATAGGTTAATCGGGGCAGCCATTTATTTAGGACAAATCTTAAAGAACAAACCTTTTTAACTCTTTACGTGGAACTTTGCACAACTGGGCCAAAGTGCCCCAATTAACCGTAATCCACTGTGTGTATATATAACTGTAAACATTTATTTACAGACTGATTATAAACATATCAATCAGTGTCACTAGTTTTGGAAGCTAATAACAAGGCTCTTCACAGCCCTGATAAATATGCAAATAACCGAAATAAATTCTAAATCGTTGATATAAAATGTGTCCACTGGTACACATTTTGCAGGCTACATTCCCATTCCGTGTTTAATTACGATGGACCGTGAACTCACAAAATGAGCAAGAAGAGATACTTTTCTGACGTCATTCATAATTTTTAAATTAGCTTGATGAATGGTGAGGAGCTTAAACAGGGGCTTAGGACATCTCATTTAGGCCTATCAACTTGAAGCATGAAGATGTGAATTTCGGTGTTACTACGAAATTCGTCCCTTCGCATAATTTCAAATAAATTAAATTTAACTTAAATGCCACAGAAATACGAAAATTTGACTAGATTGTTTTCAAA
>NW_019060331.1:180544-205661 GCF_000696155.1 Zootermopsis nevadensis | reverse complement strand
TTTGCATGGCCTATTTATAGGTGAAAGTTTAAAAGGCAACATTCCCTGATGCGAAACTAAGCACCACGCCATGGTGACGTATTGTAAGTGGAGGAATTTCTCCATCCATTATAACGCGTTATTTGCACGATGTGCACAAAATGAACGAATATGCATCTGAACATGTCTGTATTTCCGGATGATTAAACTCGATACCCGCTGGACCGACTTTGATTAAATCTGGTATGGACGATGTATCATTGGAGGCACTCTACACTTTGTTACTTCCATTTCCCAAATCGAAAATACTATGTCGGACGAAAATGTGAGGTACGTGCGACAACAGTGCCAATTAATATAGAGTTATACAATGATGTGTGCTAATAAATCTTTAAAAAAAACACAACTTTGGTATTGTATTTGTGCAATGTAAAACAGTATGGAGGCTGCATGAAACAATAAATCGTCAAGGATTCGATCCTATGACCACCTGGGCAAAAGTTCAGTACGATACCACATAGCTAACATCAGTCCTGATATGAAAGTATGGATTCCCATTACCTGAAAGAGATATTCAAATCACACGATTTGTAAAGTTAAAGATTAAACTTGTTTAAGTAACATAAAAAGACATTTTCTTTTTTGAATACTTCGTCTTTAAAGTTGACGGGTTGATTCGAAGGCTATAAAATTTACTGACTAATTTGTGGTAGTTTATGTATAGAAATGAAATGTATATAAGTTAAGGCTCACATGTTGTCCTCTCATCAATCAGTTTCCTGCAAAGAAACTAACCAGCACAGAACAAAGAAATCAGCGTTTAAAAATGTGCTAATGCTTTGAGTGGCAAACGTGGAAAGCAGTCTATACAAACACCGAATTGCAATTTTCCCTCATTGCTTTTGTGAGTATAAAGTAGATATGTTAACTGTGATCTGCAACCTCGTCCTTTTTCGCTTACGTGGACGATACTTGTATCAGGTAGGGCCATTAAAAATGCAAAGGTTTAAAGAACGGGTGTGGAAACTATGCATTTCGGTAAGAATTAAACCTTCCCAGTCTCCTGAACCACGGCACTGGACGGTGGTATTTCATGACTCTGCAGTTTACCATCGAGGTAAGAACCTATTGGAATAACCTACTGGATAAACACAGCTGGGTAGGCCAACAGCCAGTCTGAACATTGCAATGAATAGAAAAATACTTCCAAGCCGAAACTCGAACCCCGGTCGCCCAGCCATCAAATTGAGTTTACCAAATTCCTCTAGGAGCTTACTGTTGTTCACACTCTAACGCCGGCAAAACGGGGCCACGCACGCATCGCATTTTCCTGGGAGGTATGCAACCAGCATGATAAGGGCTAGTTGTTTTGGAACAATGTGACACGCGGTCCCATTTCTACAGCGCAACATTCGGAACCTATGTCACTTTTTAGAAAATTGTTTAGCAGCAATTAGCTCCGGTCAAAGTTCAACAATGACCTTGAGGGACTTGTGCAACAATAGGCGACCGAATTCAGGGTGCAAACACTTGTGCAACCACGACCTGGATTCACATTAGTCCAACAATGACCTAAAGACATTGTTGGCAAACAATGTCAGTGTAGCAATGGCCAACGTGATGCGGCGTGAAGAACAGCTTTTTAATGTCAGTGTACTCCAAAGAGTACATTACCACTGTGTGACGTCCGGCTTCCTTATTGAATGAATATGCTCTCCAAGTAGTTCATTTAGATGAGAGACGAGAGATGTGCATAAACAGAGAATAATTATCGGGTGCGAAGTGCACTACATAGGCACAACGCAACGTTTCGTGACATAAAATAACAGCTGTAGTTTACAATCCCGCAACACGAATCCGCCTTTCCCTAGGCACCGCCAACACGAAGCCTATCACGTCCAGGCCTACTTGGAACAGCAAATATTTAGAATCCAGTTCCAACCTAAAAGAAAACACAGAACTTCCCGTAGGATTTGAGGTTTCCACGGCGGTGAGTCTGAAGATGGCTGTCTTCTGGGTTGTTGCGACGTATACAATGGCAGAAGTTTGCTGACGTTTCAGAAGTCCTTGCTGCCTCCATCTACAGGTAAACTTCTACCAGACTACACGGCGCAACAAGCCAGAAGACAGTCATCTTAACAACACTTCCCCTTTACAAATTATCCACACATACACTCTGTGACAAAATGCAGTTATTTTACATTAAATCAGGCGGTGCATACAGCTAGCTGCCACTGGGCTTAAAAGTGTTAATGCAGTAACTAATACATGACAATGTAAAACTATCAACCATCAAAATCTGGACAATATAATTAACGCGAAAGGCCAATTCCACTCATATCATAACCTCTTTCATTAAAATCACTGTTGTCTCCGAATTACTCCTTCGTCTCCTATCCAACTCTCTCCGCCTTGCTCCTACTAATACGGCTTATACTTAATGACATTAACATTTCTCGGAGGGTCTTCTCTTTAAGAAGTTGACCAACCTGATTCAATTCACTTCAGAAAAAAATTGAAAACTGTATGTTTTGGTAATGTACCCTTAAAATATAGAATCAATTTGAAAAGAACTCTGGGTAACTCCAGCGAAGATAGTATATTTCTCTAACGTTAATTCCAGCAAGTGATATCGCATTTCCAAACAAGCTCCTATCCAGCCGATTAATTCTATCTAGATACACACAGGTTCTTTTACCGACATTATTGCAGGTGCCATGTTCTGAGGCTGGACACTGATTAATGGCAGTTGTCAACCGGAGTTTCAAAAACATCCAAGTTTTAAACCGCACTACCAGATCATATTGAAATTATAATCGATACGGAAGGGTCTTAAAGCATGAAAATAATTCATATAATTGCAATATTTCTAATAAAGAAGCGCACAAGATTTCTGTGGCCTTGACCGCGGTAGTGGTTTTATGACGCGGCTAGTGAGTGGGTGTAACGGTTCACTTCCATTCCCTCTGTTACGGTGCATGTATTATTCATTATGATGTTGGCGTGATACAGCATCGCCCCACTAATCGCTATTCAATTCACTCGGCAATAAATGGTGTTCACAGATGAAGCAGCTCCACTAAAAGCGCCACAGATCGTCAATGTTTGCGTTAGAGTGGGATTAGGAATAAACCAGCGATTATTCCTTAACGCCACTCAGAATATCTCCAACATCAAATGAAGGGGGAATATTTGACAATATTTTGCCGGCTTGCACAGGGATCATGCTCTTTGTTGGCACACACGTAATTTCCGAGCAATGCAACTGACTGATTATACCTATACCATGTACATGTAGCTGTTTCTATGTAGAATGTAATTTCCTAAACGTGGTCAGTCTTATGACTGTTACAGCCAAAGTGTGTTTGCGTACTGTATGTTGATTTCTCAGAGAACTGACAATACTTTCTTTACGGAACAGTCCATACTCTGTCAAATGGTGTAATAAAATGGGGTGGAGCTTCAGTGGTTCGGTATCTGCTCAACAAGAATTCTTTAATGTTACTTGTTACTGTACACAGCAAAATCTGCGTGATGCTTCTATTTTTAACTCAATGGCCCTTAATTTTCTGTAACAGAATTTGGAATGTCTCGTATTGTCTTCCTTCTGTAGTCTGAAACATGAGCGTAAGGAAACGCACATCTAGACGAGCGGTGCAAAGTTCCGCTTCCCTAGCACGTACGGAGATGATTAAACATTAGAGCGTTTTCTGACTGGATAAGAGAGAGAAAATACTACATTCCTTCAAATTCGTGGTCTGACGGCGCACTGCACTACTAGCCCAAACCACAGCATTCACCACTGTTGCCACACAACTCAGGTGCATGCATTAGTCGAGCTATTCAATTCAACTGTCTGCTTTCAGCAGTTCTCGACTTTTTCTAATTAACGGACGAGCGACTCAGCTGCACGCCTTTCGAGGACCGGTCCCTATTGGTCTCGCATTCTACATAGAATTGTTACCGGCTAGTCCAAACTCGTTTATTGACAGCACAGTCATTCGTACCTTTAATATGGTTTTGAAATACAAGTGACTTCAAAATCACTCACATAAACATCCGCAAGTTAAAAACATGCAAGAGGACACCTAAAATGTTCTGTCAGAAATCTCTCGAATGATGACGCCGCACACAAGAATGTACATACTCATGGCTGACAACCTCATAGAGTTTTACGTTGAGTAGTAGTTCATCTACTTGTCAGTCACTAAAAAGAATCCGTGAAACCCACACAAAAATATACGCCTATTGCTAGTTCCAAGATAGCAAATTTACCAGCTGCGGTACAATAAGAGTGTACTTGAAAACGTCTAAACGGCTAGCTAGCTAGCTAACTAACTAACTAACTAGATGACTTAAGGAATCCGAAGCTTCATCACCGAATTACCAAAAGCCCTCCACCGGACCCTGTCCTGGACCAACGAATTCCAGTTTCCTTCAACTCCTATCTCCCACAGATCCCGCCTGAGATTATACTCCCACCTACGTCAAGGTCTCCCCAGAGGTCTCTTCCCCTCAGGATTCCCTACCAATACCCGGGGCACGACTCTCGCCCCATCCATGCGATCCACATGTCCCGCCCATCTCATTCTTCTCGACTTAATCACCCTGACGATACTGGGGGAGGAGTACAGATTTTTAAGCTCATCATTATGCAGTTTTCTCCATGCCCCATCGTCTTCCCTCTTAGGCCCAAATATCCTCCTCAACACCCTGTTCTCAAACACCTGCAATCTGTGTTCCTCCCTCAGAGTGAGAGACCATGTTTCGCACCCATACAAAACAACAGGCAAAATTATTGTTTTGTATATCTTAATCTTCAGGTTCTTAGAAATCAGACGGGAAGACAAAATATTTTGGACTGAGAAGTAGCAAGCATTTCCGGAATTTAGTCTCCTCTCAACTTCTTCATGAGTATCATTTTGATTTGTTATTGTTGTTCCCAAATATTTGAACCCTGTAACACTTACAAAGGATTTATTAGCCACCCTAAGAGAATTCTGTCCGCCTGTCTGCTGATGACGAGATACTAACATGTACTTAGTTTTTTCTGAATTTACTTCTAGCCCCACCTGTCTACTAGCCTCTAGTAAAACGTCTGCGTTCCTCTTTATTGTATTTATATCGTCCCCCAATAAATTAATATCATCAGCATAAGCCAATAGCTGATGTGTCCCATTCAATTGGAAACTCTTCTGCATATCTTGGATTTTCCTGATGGCGTATTTTACCACAAAGTTAAAGAGCAACGGAGAAAAAGCATCTCCTTGTTTCAGACCGTTCTTGATGGAAAATGACTCAGATAAATATTCACCAAAACGAATTTTGCTACAAGTTTCATTTAAGCACTCATTATACTCACTGGCTTCTTTGGTATACGAAAATCAGTGAGAATATTGTATAACACTTCTCTCTTATCCGAGTCATAGGCTTTTTTGAAAACTTTAAATAACTTATGTACGGTCCCAAAATACCCCCCACCCCCCCGTATCTGACGAATGCAAAAGATCTGATCAATCGTTGATCTGTTTCGTCTGAACCCACACTGATGATCCCCAATAATTTCATTTGCATACGGAGTTAATCTCGCCAGAAGAATGCTTGATAGAATTTTGTATAAGGTTGACAGCAAACACTAGCATACAGGATAAATTAAGCAGCGTATGACAATAGGTTGATAAGCAATGATGGTGCACGTATCATGAACTTTGAAATCGCGATGCCAGTGCAGAACACGGTCAGGTATGAAGCGAAGAACAGACTCCAAGCACTCCCCCCAGGTCATTCGTGTTTGGCTGGCACCCATTTCTACCCTCCAGGAATCAACAGACCCTAAGCAGTACATCAGACTACGTGTATTAGATTTGGCAACCAACACGCTCTAGTGTTAGAACTGCCACCCATCCGTAACCTCCGCATACCAACACCCAATAGCCACTCCCTGATCACTACATGACCGCACCTGCAATATGTAATAAACATCAAAGGACTACAAAAGAACTTTTACGACGGGAAGACACCAAATGAAGCTCTATACTGTGTTGAGGATTACCTCGTAGGTTGGAACAGTTCCAAGCTGCGAGAAGTTGTAGGAAAGAAACTCTAGGTGACATAAGTGGTGGTTGGCTTAACTGCACACGCGCGCGCACTATGTGCTTCACTAACAGATCCGTGCGTTCGAAACCATGAATATAAGTAGCTATTAAATAACTGACGACAGTGTAAAGAGCCTACACGCATTCATGAACATAACAAAACCACACAGCCACGTCACAGGTTAGGTTCTTGTGACACCTCAGCCGGTGGTCTGTTGTCAAGCATAACTTTAACCTTTTAATGGCGGGGCAGCTAACTTTGGCCAGAGATTTTAGAAAGCAAGAATATAACAGCCAGTACATATGAGTCAAGAGTGTCAGTGCAAGTTTCAAGGCTGAGGTTTCTCTCCGAGTTCCTCGGTTCTCTCCTGTCAGTATTATTCCACGTCTGCTCAATGTTCAATGATGTATATCATCTAGCGGATGGGCAATGGACCACAGTCCCATTGAACACCACACAACAGCATCGATAATCCTTATTATGCACTTTCTTTTCAGGAAACGCTGGTGATGCCCATCTGTATGATTCAACCCGAGAACCACCGGACGGATTAGGATAAAATTTGGCACGAAAGTGGTGGCAGTGGGGACTACCTAAAAATCGTATTTTCAATTAACTACCATCGGTAGGACCACCAGGACGTGGGATCGAAGTAGCGCCACTCGGAATAGGGCCATGTACGGTTAGCGTGATTACCTTGGCAACCATGACTGCCTTTCTTACCATGGTTACGATGTTTACATTGACGGAAACTACTAATACGACGCTGCCCAGCGGTTGGGGGCTAAGTTAAGTTAGGTTAGGTTAGGTTAGGTTAGGTTAGGTCAGGTCAGGTTAGGTTGGGTTGGGTTAGTTTGGCTTACTTCGAATTTGATTAGGTTACATGGATGGGTTAGGAAAATGACTGGGTTGGGTTAGGTAGAATTAGGATAGATTGTGTCATGTTACCTTAGGGCGGTTTAGGTTGTGTGAGGTTAGTTTGGGTTTAGGTTGGGATAGATTAAGTTACGTTGGTTCAAGTTGGTTTATTTTTCATACGGCGGTATCTGAAGGGTTAATGGATGCCCCGGTGTGTGGTCCGGGGAGAACGGGATGTCCGTTGGGATACAGTGTGGTGGTCCTCGGGGGCAGAGGACCGACAGGTGAGAGGAAAGCCCCATGTGGGACTCCCCGATGGATGGGGCAGAGTGGAGTTTGGGTGATGTGACTCTGAATTGCGAACGGTGAGTGGTTTCTTTGGCGGAGCCGTGGGTATGTCAGTACTTATCTAAAGCAATGAAAGACGATGATACGCCTTATCGGACGTAGCCCACGGGCGGGGAGGAGCCCCTCTGCGAGTTGGGTTGTGTCACATTCCGTTAGGTTGATTTAAATTATGGTATTTTCGGTTTCGTTAAGTCAGGTTTGGTTAGATGGGTGTCGTAGTGGTTATAGATTAGATAACGTTCAGGGCCTCCTTGAAACTGTTTTCGATGGAAGTACAAACTCGCAAAGAACTCACGTGGAAACTCAGAGTACTCCGGTACAGAGTCGTCTTGCTTAAAATGAAGTCCAATGCACAGACACAGCTGTCACGCAAAATAATTCTTGTTCCAGGAAAACCGTTGCGTTACTCAGTCTACGTTTCAGTTTTTGCGCACTGGTTATAGCTAGAAGTGAAGTGTTCATCTGGAATTCTTGTAGGTTGGTCATCGCATCCACTACTGCCACTGTTTCGCGCCTCCTGCGAAAGTTATTTGCTTTGAACTTCTTTAATAGGTTCTTAAATAATGTCCTCTTGTTCGCCGCTGATATTTCTGTTGTTTCTACACAGATGCAAAGCTATTCTATGAGTGTATCATTTTTATCCACCCAAATGCGTTCAGTTGAGTTCATTTAGGGCGCGCAGTGTTGTCTGTGGTGTGGTGTTGTGCGGTTTAGTGTAGTGTAACGTAGCGTAGTGTAGTATAATGTAGTTTAGTGTCTGTTTATGTTCAGATCGTACAACTTTCCACGTGGATCGCCAAGGGCATGTTCAGGTTTTGTTGGACTTTGATGCTGGCGGTTTGTCTCTCTGAATGATGTGAAAAAATGCATTTCCAAATGGGTAGCAAATTATAAATGATGTTTTAACCAGTGCAAGTAATTTTTTTATGTTATTTTGTCGGGGTTCACAAATGAAAATCACATTAAGAATAAAAGCCGTGTTTCAGCCTCAATGAACAAAACTGACTCTGGCCAGTAATTACGATAAATGTACGCCATTCCAATTTTCCGACCCGTTGTGATGGCTATGAAGGTGTACATATGGCTCGTCTTGGTTTATGCTTATATTCAGGCAACACAAGTTTCGGCAGTAGACCGTCGAGTACGTATAACAGTGATGCACTTATAACCTGTTTGTAAGAATTTTCACCTAGAACACTCTAAATGCATTGTAATTCGACACACAATACGTCGTTAGCTGGGGCAGATCAATCCTGGATTTTGTACAGTTGAATTGTACTATGCCAGACGTTGTTTCTAGTTTTTCAAGTGGATGCTAAGCCCGTATTCGACCACATGGTGTTTAAATTGGCGTGGTCTTTGAAATAAAAGTTTCTTGTTGTGCTCCTCCCAGAATACATTAACATCCTCACATTCATACGGGTTTTCGGTCAACACAGAAACTTCCTTCTGATTGCGAAAATATACTGCACAGCACACCCTACGTATTACCAGACCAAATTATATGCTACAAAATCTACACATGACTCTTCACTCAGAGACCTACTCAGCGGTAAACATTTTCAATTTCTTATCATTGTTTTATTTTTCTATTAACCCCCCACAATATTTCACACAACAGGCGTGTATGTTCTCAGATAAATTCAAGAAGTTAAGGGCACGGAACAGACAAAACTAAAAGATTTCCGTTTGTTTATTTATCACTTTTATTTCCGCACTGAATAATTATATTTTATTTTAAGTGGCTTTCACTCAATCGGCCTTATTATCGGGGACAATTTTCGTTTAACCCAGGGCAGTGGTAATTATACCTCCTTATACATTCAGTAACTCTTGCCCACAGCTTTTTATACGGTTTCGTATGATTTTGAGAATAAACAGGCTGGCGCGACCATAATACACGTATTTAGATGATACGAAAACGGTACATTTCACTGTCAATTCAGGTCGCGCGACAGCTTTGAACAATCCACCTTCCTCGTGACCAACTGGGCGAGCCACCAGCTAAATACAGGGTTATTCATAATTCCCTGACGCATTACAAAAAAATCGCTAGTCTTCAATGGTGCAATGGATGATAACATAGGACATGCTGATGGAAAGAGAAACTCTGCAAGTTTATTTTACATAACTCATAAATGCTCAATAACCAAGCGCTGCTTCGTTGGCCACCCCGATCCCCTGACCTGACGCCATGAGATTTCTTCTTATGGGGGTACGTTAAGGACCAGGTCTTTTTACCGCCTCTGCCAGGGGGGTCCGCCTGAACTGCGAAGACTAATCATCGCTGCCATCTCACAAATCGATCGTGACATGCTGCAGCGGGTATGGGCGGAAATGGATTATCGGTTTGACGTCTGCCGCGTCACAAAGGGCGGACACATAGAGCATTTATGAGGTATGTAAAATAAACTTGGAGAGTTTCTCTTTCTATCGGCATGTCCTATGTTACCATCCATTGCACCATTCAAATATAGCGATATTTTGTAATGTGTCAGAGAATTATGAACAATCCTGTATAATTGTCTAATAGCCTCTATGCCGAGAGTGACGACTCGCGCGACCAGAGGTTGCACCCTGCCAGCGTTTTGTCATTGTTTTTTATTTAGATAATGAAACTCCTATCCCGACATAAACCACCTACTTACATGCCTTCAATTCTCATATCAGCCCTGATGATAGTATAATAAGAGGCAGTGTGGTCTTTTGAAATATCAGCAACAGGCTAACTGCAATTCGGTGCTAGCACCAAAAAGAAAAAAATAAATAATCACCGTGCAAGCTTAAAATCAGTTATGGGAACTATTTTTTTTAAAATATGGTTCAGATAAACTTCGTGTTCGAAACGTTTATAGAGAATTCAACCCAGAACTTTCTTAACGCTGTTTATAGAGAATTCAACCCAGAACTTTCTTTACGCTGTTTATAGAGAATTCAACCCAGAACTTTCTTTACGCTGTTTATAGAGAATTCAACCCAGAACTTTCTTTACGCCGTTTTGCTGCGCAGTTGGATGTTCAATATTGGTGCTTCGTTTTGAAACTGGCAGAAGTAGAGCGACTTTAGTCGCTGATGAATCGCAGGTTCAAAGCTGTTACACCATTGCCGCTCCGTGTGTAACCACCCTGAAGAGCGTTAACCAAAACATCTTTGTTATGAAACCGCACTGTTTCCTTTGGGGAAGAAATCTACACGTTCAAATTAAATTAATTTACTTACTTAGTCCAAAGGGTTAATGAAGATTCTGTTTTAGGCAACTTGCCTTTACAATTCAATAAAATTGGGATAAAATGTTACGCCTACGCCAAAGCACCATGTCAGAATAAATCTTAAAAAATTAAGTAAACCTCGACGCGTTCTAGACATCGGCAATGTGTGGAAGTGGGCGACGGTCAAATCGCGCTGTCCGCTTTATTCACGATAATGCCGAACCCGCATACCAGTTTTATCCACCTTACCGGTACAGCGACGAGAGAAAATTCTCGCACCTGACGAGAAAAGACCCTGGCCGATTCGCCCGCAGCCAGCCCCTTTCCTTAGTCGGCCTGATAAATTTAGTTTCTTAATTAAAATGTCAACTTGTTCACATTTTCTCCTATCACAAAGTTGGTTAATCTTGTGATCCACGCCGTCTACTCACTCAGTGTGCTGGAGTTCCAACACAGTGCCTAAACGTCAGAAAGTCTGTATATAGTTACGTAAAGTTCTCTCACCTGCATAATAACCGATAGCAGAGGATTAAACTTGTCTTGTCTGTAAAACAGGTCCAGGGGTTGACTTCTGCCTCGTTTCACTGAAGCAGACAAGCAAATGAGCCCACGGTCACGAATACCGCCCTATTACCTAATCACATTAATTACTCAAAGTGGCCGGAACACTGATGTAATACTCAAGCTGCACTATTTCCTGTTACAGCCAATAAAATTAAACAACCGTGAAGGTCAATTCTACGACCAATGTGACGCTGACCAACAATTTATAACTAATCCACAAGGGATCAAACCAAACCACCAAGACCTACAGTGATATGTCTTAACGTAATCGATTTAAGACGACTGCTTCGTGTAGTCTGGCAGAAGTTGCAGAAGTGCTTACTGCCTCCATCGTCAAGGCTCTGACCAGACTACACGGCACAACATTCTAGAAGACATTCTCGCTGTCGTGGGAACCTGAAATCTCATCACTTCTAACTTATAGTCGTATGATCTATCCAACATTAAGAAAACTACTGAAGGAAACTGCAGACCACAAGTAAGTTATATAAGCGCATGGTTATCAGGCTTGGAAGTAGATATCAGTAATCTTGTCGTGAACCTAAAGCGGTAGATTCGCTCTTTAAAATTCGCGTCATATCGTTGAGTTGACTGTGTAGGTAGTAGCTTTAGCGCTGACCAAAAAATTTCCTTTAATGCTTGGTCAACTTTTCATATGCAGAGACTCGACTCATATTCTAGCCCCAACTTTTGGCAGGTATCTCTTAAATTTACAAGGAATCTAAGCAGGCCTGCCGGCAACAATCCTTTGGAGCGTGCTACAATGAATGTGCGTAAAGACATGTAAGAAATGGAGGCTGATGCGTTAGGCGTGCGGGGCAACTACAATCTAAAGCAACGTTGAAAAATGGAACCGGTTCTCCGTTCGAAACATCGGTTTTTCACTTCGATCAGAATTCGCTCACAGACCATTCACGAACGAATGAGTAATTTGTTTGTAATATTTAAGAGCATTATATAGATAAGCTATAGGTCGCGCGAGTAATGGTAGTATTTAAATGCGTGATGTGTAAGCCGAGAGAGGGGAGTTCAGTAGTAGTGGGGGTCGAACAGCCTCAGTTGCGGTGACGCACCGAACTAAACACAGCTAGAGCTGCAAACCAACTGAAGCTGACACCCCTCTAGCGCGTGCTTTGGACGGGTCCATCTCATACGATCAAAATCAGTCCTTTGCGCAAGTGTCAGCACTTCTCGCTCGGCCTCTACCATCTGGACATCTAGGTCGAGAGGGTACAAACATACAGCCCTCGAGCTGGACGTGGTCTTGAGATGTTTGCTGCTTCATACGACACTGTCAGTTGGAAGTGAGAAAGTGGTTGAAATCAGTTAATTGTAAGAAAGTTGGCGGTCGTGGTCTACTTGAAGGAAGTAACCTGCTTCTATGGAGGAACTCAAAGAAACCACTCCAAAAATTCTTCCCGCTCAGATCGAAACCCTCACAAACATGAATCAGATGGGATAACAAGGCATGCGTCGAGAAGAGTCAATTCGTGAGTCCTTGGGGAAAGAAAGGCAAAGTATGGAGTCGTCTCCGCGTGCATCTATGAACAACTACCAGAACCATTAGCATGTGTTCTACTGGGCTCGAATTTTAGTCATAAGGCAAAATTTAAATCCAATTCACATTAAAAAGAATCAAGATTAATTTGTCTTGAAAGGGGGAAGTTAAAACATTTTTAATATAGAAATATTTAGGCCTATTATATATCTTACTGCATAGTTTGGAATAAATAAATAATTTGCAACGTTCATATCTCGTGCATCATGCCAGAAGGCCGTATGAAAAAAATTAATTAAAATTCTTCCACTTCTTTGGTATGATCAAACGTCGAAGTGTACTTGCCCTGATGATGGAGGTAGCGGAAACCTCTGAAAAGTCGGCAATTTGTACGCGGCGCAGCATCTCAGAAGACACATTTAAACAGAACATTAACTCTTCTCTTGATGAAAATTATTTGTCGGATTCAATATTCCCACAAGTGTTTAAAAATATTACTAAATACGAATATCGACTACATGAAACTATCTTCTTCACGTTCATTAAACATAAAATTACTCCCACACATGAAGTCAGAAATGCAGAATCGGTGCACACTCGCACGAGTATTTTTAAATAAAGCAAAACATCGGACCAAATATGTTCAAAACAGAACATCATTTGCAAATTAAATCCATGGCTTCTTTCCTTGTTACGCGTTCTTTACACGTGTGCATGAAACAAAATCAAATAAGATGGTTATGTCTCTCTACGTGATTTAACTCTATAACTGCATAATGGGTTTCGGTGGAATCAGGTATGGAGGTTATGCCATTGGTGAACTCCCTTAAAGCGTACTTTACAATTTCTTAAATTGGTAATACCAAGATAGCCGACTACCAAACCTGTCGAGTGTGAACGACACTAGCGCCACTTACGGTCATAAAATGAAGTATGATTACATATTTTCGAAAATACAAATCTCTTGCATACTAATTCTTTTTATAGTGTAAAATAATAACATGGTGGCCGGATTAAAGAAAAACTTCGGTTCCTCTATCCCACACGTACGATAACAATACGCTACTACAGAGCTAACACGCCTTACGACGAGACAAAAACACCACATGCTTTGTAAAGACGGGAAGTAAAGTTGTCGAATTTAAATGAAGAAATCTTTCACCAATAATTCAGGTTTTGTAAAGAACGAGTGTGTGTTTCGGTACGGACTACATCTTCGCAATCTTATTCATCCAATCTACATTAGCCGTTTCAACCAGGGGCTCGAAATGTAAGTGTATTTACGAGGCTTTAACTATATAAAACATGATCTGTTATGAAAACAGAAGCGTGGCGTTTGTACGGAAGGAAACATTGTTATTTTCATGTTCGACGCTAACTCTTGGGCAACTGTACTGCTGCATTTCAGGAGATGGATCTAACCACATCATACCACTTTCAAAGGCACAATAATTTTAACCAGAAGAGAAGTTCCTTCTCAATAAACGAATTTTATCCGAAATGTCAGAATTTCAAATAAGAAAGTTCATAAACAATACCAGCTATTGAGCCTTCAGAAGTGCAGAATGGTACTTAAGTCCAGCTGAAGAATACACGAAATGGCTGACATTGTTGTACTAGAAACATGGGTTTTCTTCACTCACCTGTGCTGGCTTTCGATTGAGCCCAATGTCTGTGCCTACTCAAAAACCAAAACCTCTGAGATACGAACCTGCAAAAAGAAAGAAAAACATGAATAAGTTTAGGTAATAAAAACATCCAGACAAACGAACAGGCTACCTGAAGCTGCAGCAAGTGGTCTGCCTCAGATCGTAGAGAAGCAGAACTATGATCTGAGTGGTCTGACGCACACCCCCTCACTTACTCGCTCCCTCTCACCCACTCACTAAAACGCTTATTTCCGAAATTATGGTTCTTGCTGTCATTATTATGATTATTATTCCCTACAGAACAGTCTTAAGACGCTAATAGTCTCTTACCTCTGGCTGCAGGACCGCACTAGAATAAACAGGGAAAGACATGTCAGTGTAAGGCGCGAAACCAGCAGAACTTGGAGGCATGAGAAGAGGGAGTACCTCGAAGATCAGACAAGGGAGTTGGAAACTAACAGGAAAAATAAGACATCAGAGTTGCATAGAGAGACAATTTAATTCAAGAAGGGGTACAGACCAAGGACACATTTGATCAAGGACGAGAACTGCTCGCGGATCCACGTGGCATCATATGCAGGTGAAAAGATTACTTTAGTGAGTTACTAAACGTTCACGTAGCTGATCAATTTAATGAGCCCTTCATCCGGGAAATGAGCCTTAATGATATTGAAGTTGCCATTGGGAAATTGAAACCTTATAAATCTCCTGACATCAACTCAATTGCAGCGGAACTAATTCATGCAGGTGGCAGGACACTGAACTCAGATACACACAAGCTTATAGTCTCAATTTGGAACCAGGAAGTACTACCACAACAGTGGAAAGGATCACTTATTGTCCCTATCCATAAAACAGGGGACAGAACTGAGTGCAGTAAATTCTGAGATATCTCTCTTTTGTCAAACGTCAAACAACGTTTTATCGAATATTCTTCTGGCACGGTTAACGCCATTTATGAATGAAAGAATTGAGGACAATCAATGTGGATTCCGCCGTAATATGTCAACTACAGATCAGATCTTTTGCATTTGACAAATATTAGAGAAAAACTGGGAGTGTAATGGATCAGTACACCAACTATTTGTAGACTTCAGAAAGGCATATGACTCAGTCAGAAGAGATGACTGTAGAATTTTGAGTTTGCAATACCAAATAAACTTGTTAGGTTAATTAACAGGTGTATGGACGGGGTATCTATGAATAGTAGAGTTCGTATAGGCAACCTTCTGTCAGATCCTTTCCCAGTGCACAATGGCCTAAAACAGGTGGATGCTTTGTCCCCAGTGCTTTTTAATTTTGCTCTAGAACATGTCATCAGGAAAGTCAGAGGGAATCAGGAAGGGTTCGAATTGAATGGCGTGCACCAGGTACTTGCCTATGCTGATGACGTCAATTTGCTGGGGGATGGTGTGGGTACCAGAAACAAGAATGCAGAAACTCTCCTAGAGGCTAGCAAGGAAACAGGCTGAGAAGTAAATGTATACAAAACTAAATACGTGGGCGCAATACGGGATAAACACCTGCAACAATGTTTCTAAATTTAAGTATCTGGGGATAACAATAACAAATAGAAATGAGGCCCACGATGAAATGTTTGAAAACAGGGTGCTCAGGAAGATATTTGGACCTTGAAAGGATGAAATAAGTGGGGAATTTAGAATGTTACATAACGAGGAGTTGCGTGAATTCTGCGGGTCACCTAGCATAGTGAGGATATTGAAATCTAGGAGGCCCAGTGGGCCGGACATGTAGCACGTATATTTGGGGAAGACAATCTGTGCATACAGTATTTTGGGAGGGAATCCTTCTGGAAAACAACCACTGGGCAAACCAAGAAGGAGATGGGAGGATAATATCAAGATAGATCTTAGGTAGATGGGCTGTGAGGGTGGTAAATGGTTGCAGTTGGCTCAGGATCGTGTCCGGTGGTGGGCTTTGGTCTTGTCGGTGTTGGACCTACGGGTTCTGCTACCAGGGAGTTAGTTTACTTCAAATTTTCAACCTCAGTTTATTAACCGGGAAGTTTCCTTCGTTGTGAAAGCAGGCAGCTCTTGTTCCTATTTATAAAAAAGGCAACAGAGCCCTTGTTGGCAATGTTAGACCCATGTAATTTAAATAATTTCGCCAAAATTCCTTAAAGTATTATACACGATCACATTCCAATTTATTTTAAATTCAATCCACACCCAAAATCAGCACGGTCGTGTTAAACCCAAATACGTAAGTAATAACGTGCCTAATGATTTTCTACCGTCCGTATCTTCAGAAGGACAATATGATTATTCTGATCTTAGCCAGGCCGTTCATAAAATTCCTGTCCCTGCGCGTTCTTATTTAGTTTTCGAGGGCAAAATTAATTGTCATTCCCCCATGGATATTCTTCGCATTCGTGTGCCAGCTCACAATGCAAATAACAGAATATTACACTTTCAGAGGAAGCATTACATTAATTTATTTATTTGTGTTGTTTTCGTAGAAAGTCATCTCGTTCCATGCACTTAGGGGCAACAGGAGGTGTAGTACGTGTTCATTCTCTCCTTCGGCACTTCACGAGAGTGAGTAGTTAGCATCACGCTCCGGCCGCGCTGAAATCGTGAGAATGGAGGTTGGGTGGGCCCCAAAGCCGGTCTGGACGCAGAGGCTAGAACAAAACCCTGTGCCTCTGTCGGGAATCGAACCTCGATCGCCCACACCGTAGCGAGTCACAACACTGACTGTGTTATGCGGCTGTCTACTGTACTATGTATATTTTATCTTCCTATGCTGAATATAATTGGCTCTTGTAGGTGTTGAATCAGCATTTTAAAATAAATAACTAAACTGAATACAATTTTACTCTCTACATTACAGACTTCATGATACGCTGTTTCTCAGCTAGTCAAGAAATTCGTCTTTAATTAAACCCAAGGTTCGTTGAAGTGTTCAGAACAGCCCGCCAGTGGTTCACATCCTTAGTCAGATTAATCCAGTCTACACACCTGCATATATCCCCCCCTAAGATTAATTTTAATACAGTCTGGGCTCCGGTCTTTTGAGTGGTTTCATCCCCTCAGTATACTCAATGAAAATTTCATTTATTTCCCATCTCCCCCATGCGTGCTACATACCCAAACAATTTAGTCCTTCTTGCTTTGATAATTTTATAATATAGGGTAAGGAGTACACATTATGTAGCTAAACATTAAGCAATTCTCTCCCCAGTCTCCTGCACTTCGTCTCTACTAGATTCATGTATTATCGCAGCATCATTTTCTCAAACCCTTTCGTATGTCTTCCACTTAAGGTGAGAGACCAAATTTCATATGCAAAAAACAGATAAAATTATACATTTTATATTTAAAACTGAACGTTTTGTTAGATGTATTATTATTAACGCAAAAGTAAGCTCCATAACCAGATAAATAAAACCACAAGCTGAACTTCAAAAGAAACAAATAAGCCGTCCAGATGCCGCCATATTCCGCCAGTCAATGAAACTGACAGTGTATAAACAACTGACATTCTGAAGCACAGTGATTCCGCTGTTATTGACGCAATACAAATGGCTTACATAAAGCTGCTGACGCAAGTGAAAGAGTCGGTAATAGTTTTCTCGATTTCTGTTTTTCGTGTTTTTTGAAAGTATTTGCAAATGTTATTTCGGTATATCTGCCAATGAACATGGACATTTCTGTCTTCTGAAGTATAACTAACGTACACCTTACCCTCTAAAAATAACAACTACAAAATTTTTAACTTTTTGTACAACTAATTTTAGGTTATCAGCAGTCGTGAATGGTATGGAACAAAGACTTAGTAGCAGAACCACACATATTTCAAATATCGATTTTGTATCTTCGACACTAAGGAAACTCTTGAAGAATTCTGTCTTCTGGGTTGTCGCGCCGTGTAGTCTGGTCGATGTTTACCAACGTTTCAGAGGTCATATTGTCTCCGTCATCAGGGCGATATGACCTCTGAAACGTTGGTAAACATCTACCAGACTACACAGCACGACAACCCAGAAGACAGAAATCTTCATACTCACCGCTGTGAAAACTTCATATCGTACAAGGAAACTCTTACCGTCTAGCACCAATGCTAATGCAATAACGTTACTAAAAGTGAACCCCCTTGAACAAGTGACCACGCACCGTTGTCAGGCTGTCGCCGCACATGCAGACTGTCACTATGGGAACAGGCGAATCCCAGCACACTATACTTGCCATCATGCCAAAGTACAGTCACCCATGCCAGGTTTTCACTCGAAGATAGCTCACGGTCACTGCACTGCTGTAAAAAACTTCACCAGCACCACGCTTATGAACACAATATAGCCACATGCAACACAATGCGTAAGTAGGTCTTCCAGTGTCGTTCAAGAATATAATTAATCGTTTATACTGCAAGACGAACTCAATTTGTTAAACACTACATGCCAGTTACATTTCAGACAAGTGATGATTCAATGGGATTAAGAAGAATGAATACTTTGTAAGGTAGATAAAAGTTATCAAATTTGTGTTTACGTATACCTAGCATGAGAACTCTTACTATTCACCCTACAGTTTCCTCAAAGCAATGAGAACGCGCAGGACAGGTTCCGTTTTGGGGCCGGCTTTCGTAAGATGCGGTACCACAACCAAATAAACTGTTATCACTCTAGTTTCGGGGAAACGGTGTGATTATTAGTTTTATTTGTAATTCACCCCTTCCTTGCTGTTATTAACAAGTGGCTAACTGCAGCGGTCGACCGTAATCTGTCAAAAGAGGACAATTAGCTTCCTCTGTGAAATGTCGTTCAGCTAACACTGCCGGCAGCTAGCAAAGGTCATTAATTATGGAGCAGACCAAGAGAGTGTCTTTGATCCCTGGAGTTTTATTGCTACCGTATGTTACACTTCGGTTATGACGCTTCTTAGAATCTGCGTCATCTGTAAAAAAACAGGAACCAAGTGAGCCCCTTCCCACTGGATCTTACGCCATAGAAACAACCTAATGCGTGTCAAATTACGATGGTTAATTTAAATTCAAAATTTAGGGTGACGCAGAGCTAAATCTTGTAACTAATACGAATCTTCGGGACACACGGACTTGGTATCTATTCTTCGTACGTGACAGATGTATAGTTCATTTCGACAATTCGAGGGAGACATCATGTAACTGAACTAGTGTTTCGTATCTGAGATATATTACTTAATCCAGTGTCTCAGCACTAACATTTAAAATTGTGCATTTGATCTCTGCACCCAAATTGAACTCCGGTGATTGTATATACGTATTTGTGAATTGGAACATATGAGCTTTATTGTGCCGTAACTTTGTAAATCTCGGCAAGTGTTTCGATAAAGTTCATCACATTAAATCTAAATTAATTTAAAGGTACAATCGCATCAGTAAATTACTGATTATATCCTACATTCATCTTCGACCAGTGTCGACATCAGAAGTGACTGGTGTCCGAGATGCACAAACTAAATTTGTGCTAACTAACATCCCTAAACAGAACTGTGTTCCCTGCTTCAAAATTATCGATCTGTAATATATATCTGGAAGTCACCTCGCCACCTCTTACCGAAGTATTGCCCTGCAAAATTCTCCGTGTGAAAGGCTTTGTGTTTTACCGGACGAGAAACCTTATCAAAAAGAAACCCGAGTATCATGGTTTACTTTAACACCAGCCCTCGATATCCGACAGCGATAGGTATCGATTCAAGCTGCAACCAGGCTGGGCACATCGTATAGAAGATGTTACAGCAACATGCAGCCTTGTTTTAGGATAATGTACTGTTGAAATCATGTAATCATAACGCCTCAAAGTACACTCAAGTGAGAGTGGAGCTATACAATTAGGCCTGCTCTTTACAGCACAATGGTAGCTATGGTTACAATTTGCTTTGGCATTTAATAACTCATCATAAAGCCCTGAAAGCGTTCGCATATTTATAAGTCCATTTGGTTCTAATAACAAAAACAAAATAATAACAATAATAATAATAAACGCTCTCGAGCGGGTTTCTGCCGGACCTCCCCTTTACATGAATATGTACTAACTGTTGAACAACAAGCATGCAAAATATTATGAGATCTGTAGTTCTCAGGACAGTGGAAACGTCAACGTTGGTTTTCTGGTTTGTAACCTACAGATTCACGGCGTTACAACCCAGAAGACCATCTTCGACACGGAGAATACCAGTCCAAAGCGAACCTGATGCGATGTATAAACCTCAACGCAAACTGGAGCTACATTTATATTCTGAATCCGGAAAATGGGATGGTAAAATGATTCCCAAAAGTCAAGCTGCATTGGTCACTGGACTAAAGTCGCAGTCGATACAGGAATACTTCGGAGATATTGCGGGTTTGGTTCCAGACCACCGCAATAAAGCGAGTCACACGAATTTTTTTTGTTTCCCAGTGCATATAAAAGTTATGTTTGCACTATACTGTAGTCTATTTAGTGTGCAATATCATTATGTCTGAAAAACAATGCGATAACATTGCGAGAATTACCAAAATGTGACACAGAGACACGAAGTGAGCACATGCTGTTATAAAAATGACGCCGATAGACTTGCTCTGCGCAGGGTTGCATGTTACTCAGTTGTTGCTGTGAAGTGTTGCTGAAATAAGGCATGCATCGAATCTTGTCATTACGCAATTCGTGTTTCAAACGCTACGCAACATAACAAAATACCTGTTAAAAGTCTATGTATTTTTCTCGGTTCCAGTTAATCATTAACTATCAAGTACTACAGACAAAACTGTTGATGCTATGCCGACTTCAGTCCAAGAACGGTAAACACATCGTAGACGGTCCCATCTGCCGATCAGCTGCAGCCACAAGCCATGGTTCACAGAATTCTGCTTCAAAACTCAGAATAAACAAGCTCGGAAAGTGCAACTAACCTAACGTTATCTAACATATTTCTTCTAACCTCAACTAATCTAACTTAGTCAAACAAAACAAAACTTAAAAATTATTTAACAAAGTCTCACATTACCTAACTTTCTAAACAAATTCATTCTAACCTAATTCAAAATAAATAACACTACCTGCCCTATTCTGAAATGAGCCAACCTAACCTACCGAACAGAACCTTACCTAATCTATCCTAACTTAACCTGTCCTAATTCACCTAACCTTATCACACAAGACCTAACCAACTCATTACCTGACTTTCAACACTATCAAATTTTCAGTTTTTCATTATTTAAAGTTTACAACACGTAACAATTCCTAAAAATTTCAAATTTGCAACAACATTAAAATTTTCCAATTCTTCTAAACACCCAAAATTTGTAATTTTTTTATAACTTGCGAAATCTATATTAAAGATTTCACAACTCACATATTCCAAATCCAAACATTTGAAATTCATATTTAAACAGCTATCCCAATTCATGGTACCCATTTTAACCAAACAAATATGTACTTCGATAGTTCCCACTTCGACCACCGGATCACCACCTCACGAATTTCCTCACTAGTAATTTTGTTATCACCATTCATATAACATTCAGAAAGTACGATTTTAAGGTCGTGAGGAATGGCAAAACCTCCACATAAAATTTAATCCCAATCCGTCCAGTGGTTCTCGAGTAGAATCGACTGGGCAGACATGACCAGCCCATAATGCGTTCTCCCTATGCACTTCGTGCAAAAATCGCATAACAAGCGACGCCGTGCGTTCCGTACTCTGTGTCACTTTCGCAACAGCGTTCCCTGAGCGCAGAGCTTACTAAATGCCTTATGCAATTCATAACAAAGCAGCTTGTAAATAACAACTGAGCCCTTCACGCTGGAAGGTTGTGCAGCTCACGCCCGCAGAGTCGATGCTTCTGCAGCTCAGCGAACTCGACGGCTCAGTCGGAATCTGTAGGTCTCTGCACCCTGGCTGCCTGTTCTTACCCAATGGAGGTCTGATAAAATCAGGTGGGTTCTCTGGTCCATTTCAGATCTTTCTCCGCCTCACCTCAAAGTTCACTGACCCCTAATCGACCTCCTTTCTCGCTGCGGTACCATCGTGTGAGGACGTAAATTCCGTTCAGTGTGATTTTCATACAAATTCAGTTTGTAGTTAGCGTGGTGGTGGTGGTGTTGTTGCTAACCAGAGAGAACCCCGTTTTTGAGCTTCGGAGCTTGTACTGGTTTATGAACATGGGGACAGAGGCGATAGATTTCACGTATACGGGTAGGACTCGGTTTACGCCGCTTCAATTTACGCCCGTTTCACTTTTGCGTCTCCCATAGATCGCGACTGGAGGAGGTGATGAGTTATGACTCTGCCCGACTTCCTAGACACACATGGTCCCTACATTGTAATAAAACTATAATACTAAATGATAAACTACGGCCTAAAATTTAAATAAACAAAAAACTGAATATAAAATGCGACGAGGAAAAGCAAATTACATTAACCACGGACTAAGAACTGCAAGTGAACTGACAAACATTCACTGGTGTCTAGAGAACAGGACGCCGAAAGGTCAATCCAAGAGGCTATTGCTCTTATTAATAAGGGATGTGAGATCTTCTGTAGCAACGACCCCAACTGGGAGCGGAGCTCAACAGTTAAGAGAGGAATTGAGACAGTTCTACAGCCATACTATAACTTATTATCAGAAAAGAGACATTCTATAGTTTTTAAAGCAGTAAATTTCTTTCTTTTTCTTAAAAATTATCATCTTATACATTATACAATTTTCAATACGTAAATTTAATATAATAAAACATTTTTCAAGTATTCTGTGTTGATCACTGAAAATCTTGGAACGGAACTTAATGTATGTACATATGTTCCCATTATATTTTTGCTTCAATTTACGCCGCTTTATTTTACGCCGGAAATCTCAGGAACCTAATCCCGGCGTAAACCGAGTCATACCTGTAATTGCATTGATCATTGAGTGATTGGAGTGCGTCTGTCTTTGGTTACAACACAAGCCCAGAGATGTGTCGATCACGGTTACATAAAGTTTCGCGTCAAGTTAACGTGTTGGTACAGCAGTGTGCGTAGTCACTGGATTACTGTCGTTTGCCATCCTGTAAAGCCAACGATGATGTGTCGTAACACGGTACAGCTGGTTGGGGAACAGCGCTCGGGTGGTCGAGCAGGGTAAAACGTTGATGGTCGGGCACATGGATGTGTGGTATTTTACCTCTTACGCAATGTGCTGATGTTTCAGAGAACTTTCTCTTGATACAAGGTTTTGTACATGTGCAGACGAAATAGGTCATAATGAGGCAATGCTAAGGCCAAGCTTATAGGTGTGCTGATGGAGTGGGGTTTGACGAGCCCGTGTTGACGGATGAGTAGTGGTGTTGCCATGGCGACGGCCTTGGGTCTGACAATAATTGAAATAAGTAACTCGTCCGTACCTTTATGACCTGTGTGGATGGCATCAAGAGAGAACGTTGTGCGAAAGTCAGGCCAGAGGCCATGTTGTTGGGAGCGACTGAGCAGTCTCGTTTGGAGTGTTCGGACGAGAGTAAAGGCTGGATCTGCCAACGCACATGTTGCGAACTCCAATCAAGTGTAACAAGTACGGCAGTTAAAGCTGTAAACCAATAATGTAATTTGAGATGAAGTTCGACATGTATTGACTTTCATTCAAGTACTTGGATTAAAGATTTACGTTCCACTGACGTTGCTACAAAGCAACTTCTTGGTGGGTTAATTCTTTTCTTTGGAGGGGAAGATTTGTTACTTTTTCGTAATTTGGTAATTCTGCCCGACCAATGCATTGCAAGCATGCTTAAACAAGAATTTGGTTTGATGATTATTCAACTGTGTGTGTAATGTTCAAATTTCATGGTCCTCACGCCGTGACGACTTCTAGCTCCTTAATGCGCGGCAAATGTTGTAACCTGATTTTGATGTCACGCGAATTTTTCAGCCGAATCATTTATTCACGTCTACAGAAATTTGAAGCGGTCTCCGTGTCGTCCCTGGGGGAATTCGCCACACGCCAGTGGAATTGAAGAATACGGAATAACATGTGGCATTGCAGTTAATCACAGTAACTGTTTAGGCTACCAGTTACGCTCAGGGACACTGAATAGTGACTAAACAACAAAGCACGAAAGCTTCCTTCAAATATCAACCGGACTGCTTATTCATCGCAAGTCGGTACAAGTTATGATGTTTGGGCCACTGTAAAAGGCGTGCTGGGCTCCTACCCGCTCACTTCTCCTTGCCCACCACAAAACGTCGTGGTGCAGTGGCCAGCGCTTCCATTTTGATTTAGAAGGGTCCCACATTCGAATGTTAGCTCTACCAACTGATAATTTCCATAACTGAACTGTTCTGCGCATTCTCGTGATTGCTTATAAACTAAACTGCACTATTTTACCTCGTCCCTAGATGGATGTGATTAGTCAACTTCAGGACTCGGCCGTGTTATCCCTGGGGAAGTACACTCGTGCCCACAGGATAGAATACTGGTTGGGCTGGCGAAAAAAAAAATACCTGTCCCTTGGGATCTAACCTGGGTCTTCCAGCCTGTATATATGGTAACTATACTGAGTTGGCCCAATTCAAGTAAAATATAAACCTAATAAAGGACTTTACATGAAGAACGAAGTACAAGTGATTACTATCATTCTCTACGATTTGGATTGCATCAGGGAAAGTAGTCCTACATAACAGCATAACACACACCAAAGGATGCTTAGACCTATATGAGGTAGCTGACTGAGACATTTGGCAGATGGGGAAAAAGATTCTACAATGCCAAGTACCTCTAATATTAACCGAAATCTTTCCACTAACTAACCAGATGGCTTACCGAACCTAAAGGTAAATCACCGAATTAACCAAAGCCCTCCACCGGACCCTGTCCTGGGCCAACAAAATCCAGTCTCTTTCAACTCCTATCTCCCATAGATCCCGCCTGAGATTATCCTCCCATCTACGTCTAGGTCTCCCCAG
>NW_019060331.1:144323-163743 GCF_000696155.1 Zootermopsis nevadensis | reverse complement strand
CTTTCACGTTTCTCCTCATCTCCAGATTTGTCATCCTGTGTAGCTATCAGTTATTAACGCAACTTTGTAATGTCCTACACAAAGAAGGTCACACTGAAATTCAGAGCTTTGTTTCCTGTATTTCATTGTTGTTAGCATCCATTACTATTCAGCCTGCATTCGACTCTTGTTTACATACAGACACCGCTGTAGTAGCCTCAACTGCGTGCTTCAAAGTCACAACAAAAACGTTTAGCGCTCCAATAAGACCAGCGGAGTCCGGGCGAATGAAGACATTTCGAAAAGCTAACGACTCTGTATGATTGGAAATGGAGGGGAAGCGAAGTCCTTCTACGGCCTTGATATATACAATCTGGTGGCGGATACTACAGCAACCCAAACTACATATATGGAGTCTATTATCCCAAATGTAGACTACTACTACCTTACGGGCTGGACGACCGGGGTTCGATCCCCGATGAGGGCAGGATTTTTCCTCTAGCCTCTGGGTCCAGACCGGCTCTGGGGCCCACCCAGCCTCCTCTACAATGGGTACCGGGGTCCTTTCCCGGGGGTAAAGCCGGCCGGGGCGTGATGCTGACCACTCACCCCCATCTAGTGCCGAGGTCAAGGAAGAGAGGAGCTATACCTCCTCTCACCCCAAACGCCTACATGGCGTATAGTGGGACAAACTTTACTTTACTTTTACTACCTTACACTACACAACACTGAGAATCCGATACGTTTGTGAAAATATGTACATGCGAAGATAAAACCTGTCGATGGAATTCCAACGAATCTTACTTGTGGTTTAGTGTAATTTAAGTTTGTGTTCGTAAACGAGAGGATACGCATATCCATACTCATTGAAAACACGGCCATATTTTCGGAGCGCACGGTTTCTGATCAAGAACACGCTGAAGACGTGGAACACAATTCCGCACAGGGTGTGAAGTTTGTATTGACTTTAATCACCTCCTACTCATAATCCCGCCAATATGCCTACAGGAACACTGCGAAAAACAAGAAACTTGTTTCTCTGTCAAACATAAAACATAATAGAAGAAAAAATAAATGTTTCAGGACCAACAGAACCTCTCCTCTTGCACAAAAAACAATCGACTGCACATAATGTAATGCGTAAATTCCTGGAATGGTTTCATCCTGCTCACAGCGCACCACTTGACAAAGTAAAGCCGGAAACATCTACGTCGCTTAATTTGGCCAACAAGTTGCATCCGCCCCATCCCCATGCTGAATCTACTAATCATGTGTAACATAGAGGGGGAGATGTTTGTAACCCACAATACGGAAAGAGGGTGTTCACCCTTCACCAATAAAAAAAAGCATAAGAACCTGATATCTCATTTATTGGCCTCGGTTTCTTCCAGGGAAGTTTCCCTGGTCCCACGAGATTTCTGTCAGTGCCAAGCAAGGACACAAAAGAAGGGCCCACACAGTAACACAGTGAAGCCAGAGCAGGAATATTACTGTCATTTGCTAAAACCATACAAGTACACTTTTACAAACCCCAACGTTGCGGACAAATACCGAAACATGTGAAAAGCACACTGCAAGAACCAAATCGTCACCTACAGGCTATTTATCCAGCACAAAACTAAGTTATTAATCTTCGTTTTAATTCTAAGACACAACTATGAAATCAGTCGAATTTTAAATTTTGGAAGTTGTAACTTCAACGAAAGGATAACAAAGTGGGATCACAAAACTGACAAACAGCAGGAGTTGTATTCCTGGCATAGAAACTTGTAAACGCCACCGCGCTCTGACCCGATGAACGGCCGGGGCAGACTCCTGTCCAACGCGTACAGGGGCTCTTTCCCCGAGGTAAGGCGGTAGTGGCGCGAAGCTGGCCACTTCCACATACCCCATACGCACAGGGAAACTTCCCTTCTAACCACAAATATGCTATTGCCTGTCTCTCCATAGCATTCATGGACGTTTCTGGTATATTTTTCCTTTGGGTTTACATTCATTAAGTATTTGTTGAGAAAAGACTACGGGAATTTTCTGTCCTCCTTAAACACTGCCATGATCATATTTCACAATTTATTCCCTTACTCATGCAGACTTACCAACTAAATTTTTCTCAGTGTTTTTCTTGTATCACCAAACGTCGTGGTAGAGCCCTTCGTATTCGGGAGATACCGGGTTCAAATACAGGCCCAGAGACCGGACATCCGAACTGAGGTTTTTCGTGGTTTCCCTCAGATCTCTCGGTAATTTATGGAATACCTTGAATTAGGCCACGGACGCTTCATTCCACATCCTTTCAAATTCATTATTCACTGTCATCCTCTCATTTGACTCTTTCTAGCCAGAGATACTGGAAGCGCGGTTAAATTAACTACAAATAAATAAATAAATAAATACACTATATCTGCGCTGTAGGCCTACAACCAAGCAGTCGGTTTCCAGCCAAGCATCAAAGTGTTCTTCGTTACTAATTCGTTTCCCTCTGTAGTGTTAAAAACCATTTGACCCTTATTCCTCCAGAATTTCGTTTCACATTTTTGTATATTAACTTTACAACAAACAAGATCGAAACTTTTCAAAAATGCAACAAACGAAGAGTTACATTTTAGTTACACACACAGTACAGAAAAAACATTTTCTGAAACCTAAAATTAATCGTCGCAGCGTTGAAAATCTAAAAGTTGACAGGGTCACTTCACCGATGACGTCAACAATTGATGAAGTGGCGACTTCCATGTTACAGCGTTGACAATGGGAATATAAAAGAGCTGTGAAGAGAGAGAAAGAATCTTCTCTCCGTTGATGACGAAGCTTTGTCGCCAACGACACACAGCACTGAAACGTAAACATTGATCAGACGGTCATAAAAAGCAGCCTAACATTAACGTGTTGATTTCGTCCATTATAATTTGAATTCGTTCTTTGCAACGACCGGAAGACGACGGCGCTGTCATCAGCAAGCAATGATATAACGTTCCCAGCTCCGGAAACACTTCAGATTTGTTTGACGCTGATTTATTTCAAGCACAATCATGTGGTTAAGTTCTAACAAAAGCAGAACGTCAGCGAGGCAGGCAACCGAGTGAGTCGATAGTCAGCCACGTGGCACGGCGTGCGTCTGGGAGAACAAACTTACACTGGGCAAACTTAATTAAAATTCGAACATTTACGAACATTCGCTATAACGAACGTCACAATTCATTCAGAGTTTCTTAAAGTCGCCAATAGATAGAGTTCCTCATAAAACGAAATTCTAAACGTATAGTGAACATAACTGTAAGATTTAAATAAATAAGCTTTTAAAAAATGTATTTATTACAATAATTATCAGAAAAGTATTATATGATAATTATACTGAACTGTTCTTGGTTAATAAAACTAATCTAGCCCTAAAAAAACATTGGTTTACATGCCACGCCGCGTAGAATGTTTTCTCGCATAACGCATATTTACATGATAATAAAACGTAATGTATAGACCATTCAATGTTTAGTATATGGTTTTAATACTTTAAATGGCTGCTGACGTATACGATACGTATCGTAAACTCGCAGTAATGCATGATACACATAACGAACACCGTCTTGGAACGTAACTCGTTCGTAAACCGAGAGTTGCCTGTGTAAGTTCCCAACGGTACAACGAGGCGAAATGTCTAGAAATTCAATTCGGAGTCATTTATAAAATTCATTAAATAAAATCACAGATATTACAAAATAAACGATGCTACCGACACGGACACGAATAAACGGCATGTTTACTGACGAAACTGAGGGCAACTGTCACTTCCGGCTCCAGGCACTGCCTACTGATTTCCATTCTGCTCCGGATGTACTGATGATGTGGTGACGACATCTTAAAGGCGCAGCGGGAATCTACAGTACAACCTGTGATTCGAACCAGTGAGGGCTTAGTATGTCTCACACCTTGCTCTTCGGGAAAATATCTGCAATGGAATCGGCTGGTCTAGCGCCTTGCCACGAACCGTAAGTTATAGCCGATCCGTCAGAGTTCCGTAACAGGCGTCTTACGTTCAGGAATATCCGACAGAACGACGGATAGGACTTTTCAGCAACGCCCTCTTACAATACATAATCAATATCATTATCGGATTCTAAATATTTTCTGCGATTGACCTGGGCGCCAAAACCTACATGAATTTCAACCAGCATATTTTAGCACAGATATCACGCCTCGCACTTACAAATCTCTGTTCCATTAGTTTAAAATCTATGGAAAAACTTATTTGCACATTATTTATTTTATTTGGAGCATTAGTTTGGATAAAATGATGCTTAAGAAATAGGATGATACTCTCTTATTAAGTCGGATTAACTAGAATATTAATATGTATCAGGACAGTTTTAAAATACACCGCACACCTAGAACAAGAAGCTCGCACCTTAAATAGCAATTACATTTTACAAGGGAGTAGTTTGAAGTTTTGTGAGTGAACAGCCTAAAAAATATGTATCTTAAAAAACACAAGTGACATCTGAAGGTAACGAAAGCTACAAATATTACCTTAACGAACTGCATTATATGCTTTTTACCCCATAATCTTTCCAGTTCATCATTCGCAATCATCATACTACTGAAATTAAAACCAATTAACAGTCGTTAAATAAACAAATTACATACACATTTCGCTACGTATTAACTGCATGCAAAATGTAGACAGGACAGAAGTGGCAGTTGTTAAAAGAGTGATTATATCTCGTGTTCCTTTTAAAGAGATAACGCTGAATAAATACAAAATTGGAATAAGCCTTCTTACTGTAGGTCTACGAATACATTGGACGCACGTATTTTTAACAGGGTTTATACTGCTGTGGTATGTGCTAACCTTGTTTCAACGACGCTAAAATTTAAACAGAAAGGCTTGACTCGAAAAGAAAGTGACAAGGGACGGCAAAATATCCTTTGTCCATAAAGTGGAGATAAAGTTCCATCCAGCATCTCTCGCTGAGTGGCCAGCTTCATGCTCTGGCTGGGTAGACCCCGAGAACTGATATTAATGTAGTGTCGAGGAAAGCAATCCCTTCTGGGGATCGAATCCACGTCGTAGAGTCCATGGACAGTGACTTTACTGAGTTATATCTCTAGAATAGTTCTCAGAAATTAAGCCTCAGTTAGACTTTTCTGAATATCCCTAGTATCATGATTACATAACTTAAAAACGTTTCAGCAAATATACACCACATTTTTTCCTCATGCAAAGCGGTGAAGTGCAAACAACACACACCACAAACAAGTAGAAGGGCCCTGAGAAAAATGTGTGAAGGTGTTAATTATGTCATTCAGGAATTAGTCTTTCGCGGTAATCCATCCGTTACAATTAAATTTACAAGAAGACGCGCTCAACTGATATCCACCGATTCGGCTCCCGTGTTGCAATATAACGGTTGAACTTCCTGGTACTTTCTGACCAAAGTATTAGGTGTAGACTCTTTTATTATTCCGATTAATTCACTGGTTATGTATTTGAGTTTATTTGTATTCTTGTTTCCTTTATTCGTATTCGGAAACGAGAGAATCAAAATTGGTTTGTCTACAGAAAAGGTTTAGCCTTCAACTGTCTAGCCTTCTCACGATTGTCATCTTCAAACACGAACGATGCTTGGCATCTTGAAGGCTCGCCTTCCACTGCATTATAATTTACATTTTCATCTACACTTAGACAAAATGGACAGGCAGCTGACTATACCTTTATCACTTCTTTAGCTTTGGGTAGCTCCTAGCAAAGTATAATTTTTCAAATAATCTCGCACACACAAACTTTGTGTGGGACTGTCGCCGTGGAAGAATAACTCAAGCATACAACCACCTTTGCGAAAGAATTTGGAAATCAGTGTTCAGACTTCTGAAAATGTACATTTAATTTCGGTCACAACACGTGGAGAAGTCAACTGCGTTCCTGTCGCTTCTCTGGAATGTGAAAAAAGGAAGGTAATAATTAAATGAAAACACGTACAAAAATAAACGACTTATACGGCAGCCAAAGCCATTACAGACATGGTGATATAGGAGGGAAAACGATAAATATCGCGGAGAGATGAAGATGCACTACTTTTACGAGGCATGAAATAACAGCGAAGAAAGCAGAAAATAAAATTCTCTATTGAAGAGAAACAGTGGAATGTAGACGCCTAATATTTTGACCACGGAGTCAGAGGAGGTTCCAGTGCTGTACCGCAGAACAGAGAGTAACAATCGACCGACCGGGTCCCCGCGTTAGATGCTGTTGCGAACTGAAGAAAAGTAACTGAAACACAGATATCTCGAGCGTATTAAGAAACGCTTACATGCATAAACGAGACTTTTAATTCAGAGTAATAGCAGTTTTATTTCACTTCCAGTGTCCATTTCAATTTTGTTTTCATGAATACATCCTGAATTATTTGTATCCGTTCGCATTTATGAAGTATTTCATATTCCCTAAATTTGTTTAAAATAAAAAGAATATTAAGTGAATATCTCTACGACCCATAATTTGAGTATAAAATAATTTCTTCGCGCGCATATTTTCCCTTTATTACACAGGTGATTTAAATACCTGTAGTGCCTGCCGCGACGCATGGACGACACAGGTTAATGAAATAACTATTGCAGATATCTTAATGTCTGCAGACCTAAGAAAAATTCCAGTCCAAACCGGCTCATTCTTTCACTTTTCGTAAAAATGTAGTAAATATTTCTTCACCGATTATTATTAGCATAATCAAAGCAAGGTGGATGTGATGGGTGGGGCACGCAGCCCGCATGGGTGAGGTTAAAATTCATACACAGATGAAATCTTGAAGTAAAGATACTACGTGGAAAACCTATGTGTAAGTGAGAGCATAATAATAAAATGGATATCACGGGATATGGGTTCCGAGGTGAATTGGAGTCATATGGCTGAGAACTAGTTTAGTAAATCAATACCAGTTTCTCAAAGACTATGCTCCACTAACTTGGTTAATCCTCTGAAGCCAAAGTTCATCTAAATAATATTTAAAATGTCAGTCCCTACCTAGAAGAAAACACGAGTCCACATTACAGTGTTCAGGTGGTTAACGCTGTTCACGGAAATTCACTTCAGTATTTGATGAGCTGTTTATTCTGAGAATTGCTCGAATTACATAAATACACTACGTGGGAGAAATGCACGAGAGTTACTAAATTTTATAGTCGGTGGTACATATAGTAACCACTGATATTTAAAGTATTGAATAGATTGGGAATATAAGGACGCAAAGGTAGAGGTCGCGCGAGAACTGCTGGAATTGGGCAAAGGACTGATTTTTTTCGTATGAGATGGACCCGTCAGAAGCAAGCGCTAGAGGGGTGTCAGCTTCAGTTGGTTTGCAGCTCTAGCTGTGTTTAGTTCGGTGCGTCACCGCAGCTGAGGCTGTTCGACCCCCACTACTACTGAACTCCCCTCCCTCGGCTTACACATCCCGAGTTTAGGTTCCACCATTACTCGCGTGACCTATATTCCGAAATAAGCACAATGTAGGGACAAAATTGCTGGACATTCTTAGAGCGATAATCACTACCAGTGTCCGTTTGAAAAACAGCTCAATGTTTAAAACCGCAGTACGCGGTTCAAACAGTGTTCTAGATGTTAATAAATATTAATTGTATGCTGCAGACACTGAATTTTTAATTTAAGTAAATAAACTGAAACATTTACAACATTCCTAATCTTACAAAGGTTCCACAGAGAATATGTTTACCACCAAATATTCATCCATAATTTCTTTTCAACCCCTGTTCAACATTATCTTTATGGTGCACCGTTACAGTAACACAACTGACAACAGACTCAATTTTTTGAGACCGCTATCATGCTACGTGGCTGTTCGGTACACCGACCGTGCCGTGCCGAGTGCATCTACAGCAAATTTGGTACCAAGTAATGTGTCCTCCGCGGTAGAATATTAAAGAATGAAGTTAGTCCGAAATCAGTTAAGCATAATACTGATTCTATTCCATATTTAATTGGAAAAAAAACTAGTGGTTTGATGACTTTCCTTCATAACGGACTTTCCTCAACAGTTCAAATCTTTGTCAATACGCGCACAGTATTGCATTTTTGTACAAATTATGTAATTCCTTCCAGTACGGAACATCAACTGATAAATAAATAACTATACAAGTCCACCATTCGACTTTGTTTCTAGTGACAGTCATTCAAACATAATAGACCAGAAGGTAGAGACAGCCACAATGTCGTCCGCTATGAAACATCGTCATAAGAAAGCTGCCAACCAAACCTACATAGGACAAATGTAATCGCTGTTCAATTCTGGTAGCACTGTAAAGCTGGCAGTATTCCCGCAGTTGCAACAAACTTGTAACAGGCCAGAACACAAAATCATTAACCCAGCCACACAACACGGTTTCTCAACCAGGAAGACACATCTTATCGACACAGTTCCTCCAAAACAAAAACCATACACTGAGACTGGAAATTCTATAAACCCAGTTCCAACAACGTCTCAGAGACAAAAGTAAATTCTACGTCGAACCTAGTTTTCGAAAGGCCCCGGTATTCATCTCCGCCAGCAGGCGTACAGGCGGTGATCGATTCCTGACTCTTCGATTATTCATAGCAGTCTCCATAGAACCCTGGGAAAATCGTGAAAATGAAATTACAGTGAGTTATATGAACGTAATTACAAATTTAAACCGAACAAATATATATTTATACCGACCGACGTTGTGGCTTAGAATACAATTTCCACGTATTTATTTTTGATCCTAACATTACTAATACCAACATCCTTGCCAATAATGGTGGTTACGCCCATTTACCTCCATTCGACGCTGAAATTTCAGAATACGCGTGGATGAAACCGACGGTACTCGACTTCCGCCACTGGAAAGTTTCATGAATATAAAATAAAACCCGAAAATCCATCGGGAAACCCCTTCCACTTTTTTACATGCCATGTAGAATTTAATCTACCTACTCATACACTCGTACATTTTGGTACACCAAGACCTACATAAAAATAGACCATTTCAGATCGAGTGCCAGTCATGGAAACCTTCTGACAAGGAATAAAACAAACAAAGCTTTCTCTAAGAGTTTTACTGAGCAACAATGCTTGCAGCAGACCAACACCGCTTTCAAATCACCCCTGCAGAAATTCATGGCCCGACTAAATCGATGCATTCCATTACTATAAGCACAGTTTAACGTACCGCCACGGGATACCAAAAGCCTTTTAGAAATGCATTTCACGTTTTGTACCAGCCAATAAACTGCACACTTCATGGTCACAGCAAAAACTTTAAACACTTCATCACGAACAGCGGAGCCCATGCGACAGAAGACAGTTCAGAACTCGCAGCGTAGCAAAGCTAGGACCGATGTCCTGGTGGCTTACAGCCACGCGGAAAGTGAGGGGAGTCCTTACGTGGCCTTTAGGCATGAAATTTCGTGACGGCTACGGAGTACATTGGGCTGACAAATCTTAATTACTGCGCCAGTGTCTGGCTGAGTATCTCAGTTCTAAAATCTAAAGATCGAATTTAATTTCAATCAGTTATAATCAACATATTATCAAACCGGGATAGCTCCGTCAGTAAAGCGGCCGGCTACAGACTGGACAGATCATGTACGTTAATACTACACTAATAAAAGTAATCAACCATTCCCGAACAACAAAGAATCGCGTCCAGCTGCCGCCACGTTCGAAATTTGCTACAAATCAATTTGTATTAATTTGTCGGTTTCATTTCCGAGGTTTCTGTTCATTTCTGGTCTGTTACATATCTCAAAGCTTTCGACGTATTTTAAAGAAAGAAAGAAAATATAAACGCAGGAGATAATCTTAATGGCAGCCTTAGGGAGTGCACTTCTAACATGACAAATATTCTATATGTAGCCGCCATTAAGAAAGTTAATTACAGCTGCCAATTGAACAGTGCACTACGACCTCCAGACTCATCTGCTTAAACACACAACAGGGATGTCAAACAGCATGTTCCCTGATGGCCGTGGAGAGCAAAGCGTAAGATTAAAGCGGAACTTTGAGTGTTCCGACCCATTAAATTGATGTTCCGGTCACTCTCCTGTCTTGTATTCATGAGGCCCCAGCGTCAAATATCGTACAGGCTCTTCTGACATTTCTCATGTTCTGTCTCGGTCTCAGGAACTAAATTTTATGCGTTAACGCCTTTACACGGTATTAAAATTTAAAAGACGTAATAAATAAAAAGAAGTTGTACAGGGACATATGAAAGATATTAAGATATGGTACATGGCTTTCGCGCCGAAACTTTCTGTAAAACAAAACAAAAAAGCTATGCTTAACACAAATTATGTGGTCGCTTGTAGGGAACAAAAAAATTGTAAATTTTCGATGTGTGGTAAAGTGTACTATATAACACTAACCATAAGGACCACCACTGGAAACATTGATTGAAAATAAATAGTGATTGCAGGCTAATACTCTTAACAATATCTATAAGACAGGGTAGTAGGCTACTTCTGCATTCTTGTATATTGTTTCATACAATGGTTAGTGGAGTTTCGTATATTTTTTTGACTATATCAACATCTTTCTCAAATTACATTCTGAGGCGTAGAAATGGCATCACATTTCATTCATTCACACATCAGCTCGTACATTACACATACAAGGACGTACACAGCAAACACGGCAAACCTCGCTCACCTCCCACCACGACCTAACCTCTTTCTGCACAAGCAAACACAGGTCTGGGTAGACAGCGACAGTTTAATTTTCTTTCAAATTCCTAAAAGTCGCTACACCCTAATTCACTGATGCGTTCCGTACTCTTCGCAAGTCACGATTTACACACACCCCTACCCTCCTTGAATTTCTTCTCTTTTCCGAACAACCATGATGAAAGTTGATGAGGCAAGGTCAATATCCGGCATGGGCCTACACAGAATGCTCCTTACAAGCAGCTGTTGTCTGAGCACTTCTTACTGTGTTCTTCTTCCGGCGACATCCTGACATGCCGGATCCGCCATTTAACATTCTAAAGCGCTCGATTTTTTTCTTAAAACGAGGGGGGGGGGGGCACTACTGACTGGGAACGGCTCCTACAAACAAATGCCGTTCTCTACTATAGATGATGGTTCAAATAAGACACGCATCACCGATAAGATTATTTCATAAGCCAAGCTCCAGTTCCATTCCCACAGGTACCAACACCTGACACAAACGCGGCGCCAGGGAGAACACTTCCTGTTACAATTGGGTCATAGCACCTTTCTTTCATTCTGCAGTCCTACGTAACGCCTACAGCGAACTCTAAATAACTGCGGCATGAGTTACGTCAATTAGAGGGGAAAGGAAGTTGGAAAGGGTATGGGGTAGCAGGATGTCAAGGGGTCTTTCCCAACACGTAAAATTGTACTGGAAAATAAATTTTCTCCCCTCTTAATATCTACTCAACTGGGAACATTTTGACACACTATCTTACTGCACTGTATTTTGTAGACCTAAAGAACTATAAAACTCTATCAATGCAGGTACAAGTCCTAACCCGCACAAAAGTAATAAGAAATACAGCATCATCTATTTACGTGCCATTCCCATAAGAAAATGACATGCCAAGTTATCTGAAATTTGTCTCCCATCTTGAAGCAAACGGAATAAGAATCATTGGTGATAATCAACAAAGAGTGCTCTAATAATCGACAAAATTGTCGAAAAATGCGAAAGGGAACGTATCAGAAAATGATTCAATTAAACACGTATATTATTACTGTTATTAATTTTGTTATTGTCAAAATATACCTGGACCGGTAACTGACAAGGAAGCATATTTTACGTGGATAATTCGATTAGATTAGGCGTCAACAAACTGCATGCTTCCTTGACACAGCAAAAACGTTCATCGTTGCAACATGAACAGCGGAGCACAGATTTATCAGCGTAGCAAAGCAACGCTGTGCTCATATTAGGGACGCGCGACAACGGAGGCGGAATGAAACTTTTCTGTGGCCTTGAAGACTGCAATTTGGTGACGAGAACTTTCGTGGCAAGTGACAAAAACGCATTATCTGGACAATAAGATTAGTTGGCAACAGATAAAAACGTAGTAGCATTTGACAAGAACTTGTTTTTTTGTCTGCACAATACGAGGTTCCAAAATAGGAATAAATTTAATTACAAGACATCCTCTACGCCTGTCGACATAAGAAAAAGAACTAAAATACATTAAGTTACGTCAGGCTACCGCACACAAATACAACAGCTTTGACTGATTCGAGGGCAGTGTCTTCACCGAGCACTTCAAACTATCTTCGGGGAGTTCACTCAAACTTTTGCTTCTTAAATATTAATTTCAGCGTATTTATTCCAATCCTTTTACGACCAGCACAGAACTTACAAGCAGGTGCGTACACAACTCAATTCCACAGCTGCCCCTGAACAGCAAATTAAACAAACCCGTGGTGTACATACCGCAGTCCCTAAGAACATTTTTACATTCATCGTGCTACAAATTGTTTCACTTTTTAAGCCATGAAATTCACAGGTCTCATTACTATCAATATTAATCAACACAATAACTTCCTTGCGAATGGAAATTTTAATACAAACAGAAGCATTAAACATCACGCCTATTTCACTTATGTCATAATCGGTTCGTTATCAAATAAATTTGAACTGTTTTGAATAAGGGTTATGAATTAATAGCTTGACGTGGTTCTACTTTTAATTTCTGGTGGACAACCTGCACGAAGTTTATACACTTTCCTCCATGGTAAATATTTCACTTATGCACTTTTAATGCCGGGTAATCGAGCCTTCTTCCATTCGGACACTTCAAAACAAAGCACTATTTCTACTGCTGAAAAGCCACGAATAGTTGGATTTAACGGTTCAGAGGTCGCATATAATACAAACAGTTGTTTAAAAAATTGTTGACATTATTTGCGGAAATTAATCGCCCTGATGACGGAGGCAGAATACAACTCTGAAACGTCGGTAAGCTTCTACCTGACTACACGGCGCAACAACCCAGAAGACAGAAATCTTCAGACTCATCGCCGTGAAAACTTAAAATCCAACATAGTATTTTATGAAACAAAACGTAATTGTGCGTAAGATGTTTGTAGAATTATCTAGAAGTTTACCTAATTATAAGATTTTAACTGAGACCCCAATGACCACTATACTTCGAAGTTATTTAAAACTCATACACACTTTCAGCCTATGATAAATAATTCGGTTTACTTGGAAATAGTTCAGGCCACAAAGTGAGAAAGTTATTTGTGAAAACGCTGGATTCGTACGTGGTCGTTATTCTATTTTTAATTTTCTGCGGGCAACATAATTTCCATTGCTTATGAATTATCTTGTGCACATACTGCGCCTGAGAAGTCCAACTGACATCCCCTCGCTTCTTGGTATATTTTTTCCACCCCACCCCCGATCCCCCGGGGGGCCTGAGAACGTAATATTTGTTTAAAATTTGCTTGACATTACTGTACTTGCCGTTCATATGCAATTACGATTCTCCGTTCTCAAACTTAAAACATTCTTTTCCAAGTTGTCATTTTTGCCCATTTAGCGAAATATCTCAAAGTCGCTTAATTGGAACAATGTTCTCAAGGTGTCTCTGCCTTGTAATACGTTAAAGATTTCTGTCTTCTGGGTTGTTTCGCCCTGATGATGAAGGCAGTATGACCTCCGAAACGTTGGTAAACATCTACCAGACTACACAGCGCAACAACCCAGAAGACAGAAATCTCCACACTCACCGCCGTGAAAACCTCAAATCTTACTTGTACTACGTTACTGTCTGCTTTTGATAACAATTTTAAAAGTTAAAACAACACGAAGTTTCCAAGGCTGATGGACCGTAGCCTTCGGTTATAAACGCTTCAGGTGACGAATAAAAGTTGCACAACCCTTAGTTGTATTTATTCTGACGCTGACGTCACAGGGAGTGGAAATACACGAGTGTGTACACAACAAACTAAAAACACCGAACATTTATACTTCTTCGCTTAGGGAATGACAAACGGAGACGTGATTTGTAGCGGTACGATACGCGTACATGCAGTTACAACCAACGGTTGTCAGTTTCGGGTGTTGTTTGTTAGTGGTTTATTTAATGAAGCTGTCCGGAGCTCCGACTTAAAAACAGAATGATACGATAATTAGTGGCTCATGAACTGAAAAGGATACGGAATAGAGCAGTCATGGCATAATTTTAGTACCATCCCAGGGCGTCCTGATGACGGAGGCAGTATGACCTCTGAAACGTTGGTTAACATCGACCAGTCTACACAGCGCAACAACCCAGAAGGCAGAAATCTTCATACTCATCGCCCTGATGACGGAGGCAGGAGGACCTCTGAAACGTTGGTTAACATCGACCAGTCTACACAGCGCAACAACCCAGAAGGCAGAAATCTTCATACTCATCGCCCTGATGACGGAGGCAGGAGGACCTCTGAAACGTTGGTTAACATCGACCAGTCTACACAGCGCAACAACCCAGAAGGCAGAAATCTTCATACTCATCGCCCTGATGACGGAGGCAGGAGGACCTCTGAAACGTTGGTTAACATCGACCAGTCTACACAGCGCAACAACCCAAAAGACAGAAATCTTCAACAACACAGCTTTGCTACTCTGCGATATCTGACCAGTCTTCACTTTTCTATATAATTTTGATGTGACCTTGAAGGACACAATCTGGTGACGGATACTACAGATAAGGTGCTATTGGTTTCGGCAACGGAAGCTGTATTTTGCAACATGACATTACGTTGCTTCCAGGAGAGCTGAAAATAGAAGAGGTATTATAATTTGTGCACCGATCTCGAATAATAATAAACCATTCGAACTTAAATACGTGAAGTTTGTACTCTCGTGGCGCGAAATAAATGGCATCAATAAGGATTATTAAATTCCAGATGATAACGAAACTACATTCACTGCAGCACGTTCGAACTGCCATGAATATCACAATCGCTCGAGTAACATTATTCAGTTCCTAAAACCTGGAGGAGATTCAATGCGATGTCTTGAAAAGGAAACACTCTGTTATCATGCTTATATTATACCTCGCGGTGATCGAAACACTTTCCTGACACATGTTCTATTTGTCAAAAAACAAATTTTACTGAAAACAAGAAACAAAAAGACGGAACTGTCCACCGCGTTCAACGATGCATGCATTCAGTTTTCCTCATGTTTGATGCAACGGAAAGGTTTCTGTTTCCTGCATCTCATATTCTCTGTAAACTTCTGAACGGTGTCTACATCAGGCACAACTGATATACTTCTAAAAAAAATCCAGATATTTCAAAGTGTGTCACTATTATACGGACCACAACAGACAATGTGCTGATGTTTGCGAACTTGAATTAGATTTAGCAACCTGAATTAGGCAGGTGGATGTAGCTCCAGTGAAAAGTTGCTTCTGTCGTGCATCGTCGATTGACTACGCATGCACAAAGTTTCCAACTGCAGTGAATACGTAGCGTCATATACAGACGAGTGATGTCTTATCCTTGGCGGTTGTAGTCGGGTCGTCGGCTAAGATACGAAGAAGTGATAAACAAAACATCCAAATCATGCAAAACTCCAAAATGATGAATTTCAGGCGCTGAAAACAAGATATTCTTATAGAAACACAATTGCTACAACTTTTAACAAAGATGATAGATAACCTAGCGGTCAAATACTTAACCACTTGCTGCCCCGATCAGGCCCAATCGGCCTAAAATCTCTTAAAAAGTCGTCCACGGTTCCGTAATGTGTTTATAATTTTTAATGATTTGGGAAGTCTGAATTTTTTCATTCTGTCATTGTGCGGAATCCAACTAGTATTATGTTTAAAAAATTGTCAAATTTATGTCCTGATTTTACTTTTTTATGCGTGCTCGTTTCTTCTACAATCCATTCAAATTTCTTTCCCCTCGTAAATTTCATTCCAACTACTGCAATTAGTTCGTCAATTTCTTGCACTGTCCAGTCTCCACTTTCTCATAAAAGTATCAGTAAACTTAGGATTGAAGTCCGACTACAAATCTGTTATTTCATAGATTAAAATTCTGTTATCCTTCAAAATGCGCTTAATTATATTTGAGAGTTTCAACAATACAAATCGTGAATCGTCAGGCAATAAAAATTTGTAGAACGTAACGATAAACAAATAAAATTCTATTCGTAGCAGCAGTTCATACTTCTGTACAGAAACGTAGCATTCCAGCAATCACAGTCATCACATTCCGCTCTTAAAGATCACGCAAAAACACTGCCAATGCTTCAACAGGTATGGGCCTCACTTTCACCGAGCAGTGAATTCCACTTCGTACTTTCTAATGTAATCCATTACGTCTGGGACCCATCTTTTTGTGTTTCGTGCATGCAAAAACGTTGCTACCTCTTCGACCTAATAATAACTTTCCGTTTAAACTGGCTGGAACAAGGGAGCACAAAATAGGAGGCGATGGTATATACCATGCTTCCAACCTGTCTCAGACGCGGTGTGCGCAAATGAATAGCGCAGGCTACTCCTTCCGTGACCAAAACTGGTAATACAGACAGTATATACAAAAAGGATAATAACAAGGAACTGTAGTTGAAAGAAACACATTAATGAGGGTGTACTATTTTACCGAACGTCGTGATTATAACTCCTGCTTCATACTCCAGGGCTCCCGGGTAAAATTTTGGTCCCGCTACACCTCAGACGACAGAGGCCTACAAGTCGCAGCGAGAACATTAAACCTAACCTAACCTATTTTTCAGGCTTGTTAAATGATTTTCCTCAGTCATATCGAATAACTTTCAATCGTGTCATGCATGATATAAGCCAGAACCGGCGCTACTACAATAGGACAGACAAGTCACGTGATCGTCATTCGTAATTATGCATCTAACCGCTTTCAGTCAACATTTTCAGTTGTCAATGGAAGCCGCGTCATTTCCGGGAAGTGCAAGGCAGAGCAGATGTGGTGCCCCGTAACGTTAGCTGAAGCGCAGACAATGTGTGAACTGTTTCTAACCACAAGACTAACAAACATTTATATTTATAGCATTTACGAAAACGTCAAACTCGATCTAGAAGTAGAAATTTCATACTGTTTGTAAAGTTATTTTCCATGGTTTTATAAATCTTACTTCCACCGTCTCCAAAGAAAAATTACAAAAACGTAGGCTCTTAAGTTAAAATCTTCTTCATGTAACTTTGGATGCTACCACATACTTCACCCTCGTTACTTAAAACAGTGACAGGCTGTAATGAAACGGTATTCAACAAACGTTACGCACGAGTAATATTTTGATAATTAAAATGAAGAACAATTACACTGCTCCCATTTAAAAAACACCCCCAACTACGCGACATATTACTTTTTATTACAACGGATTTACATAACAGCTTTACAGCAAGTGCTAAAATGTCCGCTAACTTCCCGAATGATATGAATTGTTAAATGCTTCACGAACATCATTAAATGATTTCGATGCGAAGTAATGTCGAGAATGAAAAAAACGTTCTATACACCTGTGAGCAGCGGCCTAGCAACGAGTATCATGTTGTGGGAATGGTAGTCTGTTACAAGGGGGTGGACCTGATGCTTATAATTCATTTTTCGTATCGTATTAAATGATTGTTGGTGGGTTGCATTTCACACGGCAAATTCTTTGTTAAGATAATCAGCTGCAGCGCGTATTACTTAAATGTAAATAGAATACAATTACTACGATTACTTGTACTACCAGCACCTCTGTACTCTAGTCATCCTTTAACACGTTTTATGTCAAAAGGAAAACAGGTCTTAGGTTCCTTGGTATCAAACACAACCCCTTAAAGAAACCCTCTTCATGCTCGTGGCGCAGTATTATGTACTGAATCAAAAATCCTCAATTATGATTCACATATTACTGCCGATATGTTATAGTCCTGACGTTGAGGCAGAATATAACTTTAAGGGAGTTGTAACGAAGCATGCACAAGATTTTCAATGCTAAATAATTGTGTCGTAACCACTCCTCTCACTAACCGTCTCATTTAAACACAGTTGTTGACCAACGACTTCTGAAAATACACGGAATATGCATGTTTTGAAGCTCAGGAGAGAAAACTACAACGATCAACAAACACTCGCTGGAATCACAGGGAAGTGGATGCTTATGTACGTTAACTACAGTTTAAGATACACAACACAAGCAGATATTAAAGTGCACAACTTGGACCACGATCACCTCTGACAGAAGTGTTTGATAAATACAGGAATTTCCCACTAACGACGAAAATTAGCAGAAACATCTCACTCGAGATATAATTCCGAAATGTGTATTTCGCGACTACACACTTCATGGGCTTTGAGGTTCATACGCGTTGCTGCAGCTACAAATCTACTGTTGGGGGTTCAAATGCGAAATTCAGAACTTCGCCACACCATACTCAGCACAACATGTAAGCTGATCAAATATAACTTAACCTTGTATTTCGAACAGAGGATGTAAATTTTTATGTTATTACAAGCTATTCTCTTTCAAATATTGTCAAAGATCCATTTGAAGTTTGAGTAAAGTAAACGTTTATGGCCTACTACTGAACTGGCACAAAACAGAATTCGCCCAAAAAAAGGTTTCTTGCAGACTCTGGATGTAAAATATAATTTCGGAGACAAGGAAGCGGACAGACTAACGAAAGGCGCAGTCCTATATTACAAGACACTCATCATATTTTAACGGTACTGTGTTATAATCGGCATTGTTCGTCTTTTGTGACGCACACAAAAACAAATGAATTATCATAATAGATCCTGTGGTTCCTTCCTTCCAACAGACTGTGTATACAAAACTCCTCTGACGGGAAAAAAGAACTTCGTGACCAATTTCATTAGCGTTGCACAGTAATTTCCAAGCAGACACATTGTGCGACTATTGTGGCCTGAAAAGGCACTTCCTAAGGGAAAAATGTGCCCTCTTATGCCTTGTAGTTAATTCAGAAGAGGAGCAGACCACAATTATGAAATCGTTAAATAATAACAGACACAATACAACGCATAACGGTCGTTGGAGAATTACTGTCGCTGTATGGTTATGCCCTACTTTGTAGCCACTGGCCCAAGAATTCAGATATTGATTTAACTCAAATCTATGTCACCACCGTGCGCTATTCTCGGATATTATAAAACTATTTACAAACCATGAAAACGAAAGTCGTAAAGGTTACTGTGACAAGGTTCAGAAAACAGTATCGATTAAAAACGCGGCGAACACTTCAGTATCTCGATACACCAACTTCGCTGCAGGTAGCATCGTAACCGACTCAGCTGGAAGGAGAGAGAGAGAGAGAGTTCCTACCTGTGCAGCTGCTTGGTTCTCCTTGTCCAGTAGGAACTCCATAGACTTGGCTCTGGAGTCCGAGGGTATGAGGGGGCGGTTGGTGCTGCCCCCCGGGGGCGGTTTCAGGAGCATGGCGGTCGCCCCATTGT
>NW_019060331.1:120014-136084 GCF_000696155.1 Zootermopsis nevadensis | reverse complement strand
TTATGAATATATATATATATTACGTAATTTTGTTAATAAATAATAAAAAAGGATTGTGGGCCTGTGTGTTTCAAGATTTGACTTCAAGTAACTCGTTTCCTCTGTGTACGACCCGCCTAACAAGTACATAATAATTTCTTAAAATGTGTTCGTAATCGGTTGTGATATGTCACGAACAGCTTTTAGGCCACAATCTTTAAATTACATTTTTGGCTTTCTGCCTGAAACAGACACTTCCTAAGTGCAGTTAATGGCTTCGGTGACGTTATACTAGTAACAGCAGCATTACAGCTATCTTATCGGAGGGAGAAACACTTCGTACAACTTTCTTTGACATTTTCTGTTGTACTTTGATTCAAGGTTTCAGCCTCAGAGATGAAAGCAGGCATATTAACAGTGTCTTATCTAATAAGTAACAGTTTATTTTTTAATAGAAAAGCTACTTACTGCTCGAACGATTAAGCAGGTATAGGTCTACTATGAAAACACATAGCCTATCTTCGATGATAGGTATTTGCAAATGGAACACGACTGAAGCAGACTTGGGTCTACTAATTTAATCTACAAACACGATGAACTTCCACAGGAGTGGAAGGAACCTGCTATTGTAGACCGTAATATCAAAAAAGCAGACGATAAATAAGTCTGTCTTAATTACCAGCTTCATACATACAACATTTTATCCTACATTATTCTTGGATGCTTGTGTCTGAATAAATGATGGTCATTAATGTGGATTTAGAATACACCAATTATTGGAAGAAGTGTAAATGGATTTTCAGTGATAAGTAGATACTCCTGATCAGTACAAAAGCCTGCGGAAATTACTAACGCACTATAATGTAATTTATTACAACAAAGATTTCTGAATTTGTTTCTGCTTTTATTGGTGCTGGGAGCCATTTAAATGACGTTTTATGATACTGAAAACAACTTTGTTAGAATCGCCTTGGAAGTAGGTACTCGGCCTCCAGCCCCAACTTACTGACCAGATATTCTGCATTCCTCAGATACTGGAAGAAACGTTTGCGTGAAATGAAGCAGCACATTGACTATTTATAGATTTTAAGGAAGCCTGTGACTCTGCTAAGAGAGCACTGAGCAGCATTTGCATTGTATTTAACAGATCCGCTAACTGATTAAAATGTGATTATATTTATGAATTTGTGTGGTGTATAACTTATTAAGTAACGTCGGACACAAGCAAATGCTGTATCGCCATTGCTGTGCAACGTCGTATTGGAATACTCAATTATAAACATGCAAGAAAACCAGCAGGGACTTCGCGTGAATGGAACACACCAGCTTCTGGTGTGGGCTGATGATGATAACTTATTATTTTAAAACATCCTTCCCCGAAGAACTTAGAAGACTACCAGAGACTAATAAGAATGTTGATCTGAGTCTTAGATATGAACCCAGAGAAAAGTAAGCAGTTTAGGTGTTCATGTCTTAACCAGGATAAGATCTTGACATAAAGCAGCTAAAAGAAATCATTTGAAAATGTGGCAGAGTTCAATTGCCTGGGAAAGCCAGTAACAAACGTAAAATAGAGATTCCAAGGGGGGAATCCCTGACACAATTCAGTTCTGATGCTTTGTCCCCCGTCTTCTACATATAACAGTGTGGAGAATAAAGATCTGCGATGTTACTTTCCGTCTTATAAGGGTGTGAAACTTTAACTTCTTATCTCGCCTTACGAGAACTACGACAGATGACGTTCGAAAGTAAAGTGTTGAGAGAATATGATCGCTTAAAGGAAAATAAAGCCTAGAAGCTCCATAATTTCTCTTGTTCATCAAATACTATTATTATTATTATTATTATTATTATTATTATTATTATTGTTGTTGTTTTTGTTGTTGAGATAAAATCAAAGAGGCATGCAGCTTGAAATAGGGATATTATAAATTCATACAAAATTTTAGTCGGAAAACCTGAAGATAGAAAATGATTTGAGAAACATATTTCTAGTGCGGTGATGTGGACTGGATTTAACATTCTCATAACAGGGTCCATTGGCGAGTTCCTGTGAATATACCTGCTGGTTACATAAGGGGCGCGGAATTTCTTGACAACTGTGCCGTCGCTCAACTTTACTCAGCTCCGTGTAATAAGTACATACTGAAACCGTATTCGGCCAAGTGAATCCGTGCGTGAGCCTGGGTTGAGTCACGACTTCACCCTTCCCCCTCCGCTGCTGGGTTATATGATGCACGCATTAAAGATGCTACTTCCCGTTCTTGGCCTTTAGCTGTCGCTTGAGCGCAGGAAACAAGTGATGCATTCCAATACACAAAGCTCATACGAAATGCGTCGATAATGTGTGAGCAACCAGAGTTAAAATTGGCACGTTCTTCGCTCAACTATCCAACAGCAGGCGTTAAGATTTCCATCTTAGGAGCTGTGCTCAGGCAGTACCAACCTGCAGACTTCAAATCGACTGCAATTCATGCAGGCACACTATCCTGACTTGTGGCTTTCCGTAGATTACCTCAGTCCCTCCCCGCAAATGCTAGGATAATAGTACTTTAGAATACTACAAGGCCGTTTATTTGAAACGCACCATTCACAACCATCCAATCATACAGTTTAAAAAAAGCGTCGATAAATAACCCTGTAAAGAATTCCACGACTAAGCACTTCCGTGCTGCAGATGCGTGACTGCTGTTCTAATTATCTGGGTCAGCGTTTCCCTAACTCTTTTCGTAAGAAGCTTCCTCAATGTGAATAAACGCCCCACAATCTACAAAGTGTCAATAATTTATCTGTTTCAAAAATTGCTTATCAACCAACACTAAAAATATATCTACCAAACGAACCTTCGTGAAACCTATAAAATACTTCTATTAATTTTATTAATCTAATTTAATTTCTATCGATTTAATGTGTACTTAGGGTTTAAATTATTGTAGTATCGTTATTATCGGCTCATTTACAACGACCCTCCAGAAAGAGTTTCACAGTCTCACACTTTGGGGAATGCTAATCTTGACTATCATCTCAAAAAACACTTACTGAACATAAATACTCAAATTCATGTCCAAACAGACCTACACAGTTTATTAGTGCTTTGCTTGCGTTTATCGTATATAACTTTCCATAAAATAACAACAAAGAATTCAGAAAGTCGAAATCGCAGTATTATATGACGCAACAGTAACAACGGAACTCAGTTTTTAGGAGTTACGAAACAGCTGTGTCAGGCAGATCAAGGCATCAGAAGCTCGGGCCGGTTGGAAGTGAGATCGCTCATTGCATTTTGTAGACTGGACACCATATCACAGAAATCAAAGAGGATGTAACACATCAATGATCCAAGCAGGATTCGAACCCATAATGCACTGTTCGGCCGGACGAAGACCAGTTTTGGACCGCGCAGCCTTCGTGATAAGCGAATTAAAATATAGACAATTACACACTCCGGGGCCTGACCAACTCTTCCCTGAGTTATTTCGTTCGCTGCATGGATGTCGGTGTATATATCTTACAAAAACAGGTCGTCCCTACCGATTTAGTAGTCATGACCATCCTATATGACACCTGAAAACAGCACTTTAAGGAGCCTTGTAAAAATTGTGAAATAAAATACGACGACAAACGTCTCGCGGAAACAAGAACCACATACCCAGGCTGTTTGGTACATGAATGACACTCTCTGTGTCGGAGTCGCTATCGGGCCATCCAGCAGGGCCCGATCGATCAGATTCGCTTCGAAGATCGTCGGAAGTCTCCTCTACAATCGTCTCGAGGAACACGAACTGCTGCTGGCCACCTAGCAGCATCGTCCCGCCATCTGTGAACACATGCATAAACAAACTGCTATAAGCACAGCTGTACATGATGCTGCCATCTGGTCCTGATATCATCGCTCACCTCCACCGGCGACTTAACCTAACCAAAACACAACAAGAATTCCCACATTTCCATTTTCTTACGATTCATCACAAAACATTAATATTTCAGACTCTGATCTGTTCTAAAAACTCGTTTAAAAGTAAAGGCAAAAAAATATGTGTGCCATCTGTTAAACGCTTTAAAAATCCAGGAGTTTGCCCTTAACCGGTACACAAAAGTGCAACGATTGAAAATTAGGCCCACCTAAAAAAGGTAATATCCGCCTCGATTGGAAAAGCCTTACTTCAGGAATAAATCAATTAATGTTCTAAATTAAATAATCTATCCAATTAATCAGACCTCATAACATCACTTCCTTTTACGATGCGAAACTCAGCACGTGTACACATTTCGCAGCAACTGGATTCAAGCTATGGCGAATAATTTAACAAACTGCCAGCAACAGCAGAGTCAAATATAAATTCACGTTCGAACTTTCTAACAATTAATTCGTTCACTCCGTATGTGTTACCTGTAATTCATGAGCGAATACTCTTTCGTCATCCGTAATTCATGTGGTCCTTGCGTACTCTTCGAAACGGCGTATGAAATTCAGCCTCGTCACACTTACTTCTTTTTTCTGTTTCCCTTTGTTATCAAATTCTTCACAGACTGCCGCCAAAATAACACTTCAACCTCCTAATCGTGCCGCGTAAGTCGTGTCCTAACTGCGATAACACTCCTGCCAAAATGTGACCTGTCTTCCGCTCCTACTCTGTCGGACAACTGACCATGTCCTACCCCTTAGTGTGAACCGGCATTGAGAGTGCCCGTTCACGACAGAATCTGTTTTGAAAGGAAACGAGATGCCTGTTCACATTCCTTTTTAACGCCACACGTTTTCGTTCAGCGTCCTTCGGTCGAACACCCCCGCCCCGACTTATCTCTGCAGCCACAGGCGCCCGCCTAATTTGCCTCGTCCTTAAACCTGCGGTGGCTGAAGAAACTCAGGACAGACGGAACGCAAACGCGATTCGAACCGGGGACCCATCGAATACTAAATCCGGAGCGCTACCGCTCAGTCTCACGTCATCTTCTGTTGGGTATTTTGTAACCTGGTGAATTCGTGGTACCGAGTTCCACCCTTATATTTCGTTGCATTTAACTGAGTCCATGCAGGCTACTGGACCGGGGGTCGGCAACCGGTGGCTCTTATTTAATAAGAGCCAGAATAAATATAAGAGTCTGTACCGAATCATCCCACTGACGAGCAAAAGCGTGTAGAAGTACAAGGAATAGTGTCACTTGTGATTATTTTGAAATTCTATTGAGCACTCCACAACTCATCGCCATCATAGTTCCTTTTCACTAGTTGCATTTTAAAATGACTGTAAAGTCGTGCAAAATTTGTCATCAACTAAAGAAAAAATAATGCGGCTGTCCAGAAGTTATTTTCTACTAATATTTAAAATGACTTCTCTTGACAAGGTTTCCGACCCTCCCACAAGACATTCAATATGACTCCATATATGGGAGATCAGCTTCGTAAATCTGCACTGATTTTCAGACTCGACAAGATGATAACGAAAGTTGTTCAATAAGATGGCCATTGATACAGTTTAGTTCGACGTCACAACGAAGAAACAAACAGCCAGTCCCCGAGATGTGATGGATTTTGGAAACTTTATTTTTCTAAGTGGTGTAATTTAAATAAGACAATGGTTAGTATAAAAACATAATATAATATAATATAATTCAGAAACAGTTCAAGTTGAAAATTCTGAACTGTCATTCATTTGCACATTGCTGAAGCTATGCTGGTACGTAAATCTACGGCTAGAATAATTTTCCCTTACTTCATGCAACAATGCAGACACACATACAACAAAATAAATATCCTACATATCGCACAGAGTGTCTAGAATACGTATAAAGAAATTTACAGAAGTAGTGAAGATGTTAAGTTTAAAACATGAGAAAGTTGTATAGAGGCATAAGTGAATTTAAGGAGTACAAACTTCGGACACATTTCAATAAGGACGAGAACGGGGATCTGCTCGCGGACTCAATGGCATCGTAACAGATGCAAAGATTACTTGAATTACAAACAGGAGAGCCCTTAATCCCGGAACCGAGTCTTACTGAAGTTGTAATTGCCATTGGGAAATTGAAACCTTATAAATCTCCAGACATCGACTCAACTGAAGCGAAATTAATCCATGCACGTGGTAGGACACTGAACTCAGACATACGCAAGCTTACAGCCTCGATTCGGAACTAGGAAGTATTACCACAACAGTGGAAAGGATCACTTATTGTCCCTATCCATAAAACAGGGGACAGAACTGAGTGAAGTAACTTCCGAGATATCTCTCTTTTGTCAACGAATTACAACGTTTTATCGAATATTCTTCTGGCACGGTTAACGCCATTCATGAACGAAAGAATTGAGGACAATCAATGTGGATTTCGCCGTAATAGGTCAACTACATATCAGATCTTTTGCATTCGAATGTTATTTCGATTGAGTTCGGAATACCAAAGAAACTTGTTAGGTTAATTAACATGTGTATGGAATGGGGTATCTGGTAGAGGTTCTACAGGTAACCTGTCCAATCCCTTCATGGGCTGGATACAAGTTCACAAAAAGAGACCTTCTGTTGCTCATGAGGAATTATCTGATATTACGTTGCATTTTGAACAAATAAGACACGATAACGACAGCAGTTTTTAAAAATTTCAACTTTTTGGCAGCTTCTTGTTGCACCGATATCAACTTAATCATACAATGTGGCTGTACGTAGCAGAAGAGATGGAGGTGTCAGCGCATTAAAGCACATGTCCTACAGTTCCACATAGTGCGAGTCAAAATTGGTGCCATAACTCTTACATAGATTCAAGCACAGATAAACCAGACTATCGTCGTTCAAAGGCCGAAAGAATTATCAAGGGCGTTTAAAGATACGAAGTTGAAGAAACTGTTATCAACAATCTTACGTCTTAATCACGCGGAGAAAAAATTATTTATCTGTATTTTAACACACACTTGCAATTCAGGAAACAGAAAAGAATTCCTGTACGGCCTACGTGTCGAGTACTTTTCACTGAAATGTGGTCGTCAAATTAAACTGTTGGAATCTATCAAAGCATCGTCACAAAATGCCACATAAATTAGTTTTGCGGTCGTTGAAAGACTGGCGAAACATAATCTCAAGACAACACGTGTCACAGGAATATGAAGTAGATGAAACTAAGCAAGATCTTCCACACTCTAAGGCGTTTCGTCCTGCGTCGATGTCGTGACAGCATTTGAAAAAAGCTCGTCTTCGTCTGTAGAATTTGGGCATAAATTCCACAGAGATATTTGGTTTACGGAAGACCTAACTAAATTTATCGAGTCAAGGATTTCTCCTCGCAAACGACAAACTGCTGCAGTCATGTAAATAATGACAAATACAAATAAATCGATCAATTTTTTTTTAAAATGTTATTCAAATGAATGGATTGGCGACACAGATGAAAACATTTTTGAAGCATTTCAAACAATGCAGCAGGAACATGAATTGTTATTCAACGACTCGCTGAAGCTGGTCTAAGCACTGGATAGAAGTGATGTGTCCACAGACATACTATTCGGAGAGCAGACCCATAATGAGGCCAATTTTACCAAATACGTGCCAACATGAGAATGCGCACGATAAATAGCTGTTTATGTTGTGGCTAAATAACTTGACACACGTTAATGTAATTTTTTTTTAATGTCGCGTCTTGAAATTCTTACGTGAAAAGTGTATGTAAGTTTTCTGTCGGCTGTATTTAATCTTCTATGAAATAAGACAAGATACTATTGGACACGGTTCAAAGCAGCAAGAATAGTAAGCTGTATTTAATGTAAACGAAACACAGTTTCTTAATTAGTTCTGAAATTTAATATCAATGTTCTCTTCTGCAGCAGCCTGTGTATATTTTTAAATTCAAAAGCACAAAATCAAAATTCAAAAATTATCTTAATAATTCAGGACTTAGAAACTGTATAGATCACATCAGTCGCTAGCAAACATGATTAACAGACAGCAGCACAGTGGTCCCCAAGTCGAGGTGCTTTGTGATTCGCCAGTTATGACGGGTGTAAGACAAACACAGGCGGCAGGAAGAAGAAAAATCTCACTTCAACAAATGCCCGAACTTAAAAATTAAAAGGTGGCAACCCTGATTCAAATATTTCACCTATTAAAGAAACTCCCTCCAAACACAAATGCTCCCCAATACTATCTAACTCTGCTTCGGAGTTATAGAAATGAGCACCAGGTTGCTCCTAGGTCAATGAATTCTGCATTTCCCATCTGTCTCAACTTACCTGACGAGACTTTTATATCACTGATACGGACAGATTCAAACATCAACAGAATAGAAAACCAAATATCCAACATTCACTCTATTAGACCGTAAAATACCAACTGGCGGAGATGGCAGAATGACCCATCACAAATACCAACACTGCTGTTGTTTTTTACGGCCCGAGTTCTCGACGGATCTAATTTAGAAACCTGATTCTGGAAGATCATTTGGTTACAAGCAGTGCCACATACTCAGGTATAGATTCCAGTTGGAGCACAGCATTAGGATTGTAACAGGCAAACAAACTGGCCTGTGGCCAGTAACTGAAAATGCAATTGACAGGTTCAACTGCACGACATGACTGCTATCCAGAACTGAAACCGGAGACGTTTTCAGCATTGCATGACTTCCATCACGACCGCACGGACCTCCCATAACGGTCGCTCGAGCACCAAGCCGTTTGTCCATAGGTGGAACACATTACCTCATCCACGTTCCCAAAGCGGGGTGGTAATGCAGCTGGCTTAGTTCCTGTCATTACGTTATCATTATGTGAAGAGTTTGGCCAGCGCCCACACTTTTCTCCCGCCTACTTTAAGCATACGTCATGAAAGTATAAATCGAAGGTATAGTCGGCGCAGTAGTTCTTGGCCGGTGGAGAAGCTGGCGGACGGGCCTAGTCTGTGTACCTGAGGTGGCACGGTCAGTGTATTTCTTTTGTTTGGGCGTTCAGTCCGAGACTCGCTCCTCGGTGCAGTCAGCATTATACTATCGCACAAGAGACTCGCTCCTAGCCTCCCCCTTGAAAATTCCACCGGCCAAAAACTACTGCGCCGACTATAACTTCCCTGATATTCGTGGTGCCAGCAATTTGAATCAATTTGTTCCACTAGTCATAGATACACAGACACAACAAATCTGATCCTCACGAAGGAGAACAGACCTAAAACTTCGCCGTTCTCCCCCAAAGTCAGTAATTATCAGAAACATGGCAAGAGTGAGTTGAGCTTGATGTGATCATGGTCATTTGTTTACTTCACCAGTCATTTAATGTAAAAAGAAATGATTTACTTTCGAGCTCACTGGTACCCGCTTTCATCGCCCTCCAGCCTACATCAGTCGATCGGTGCTTCGCGACAGAGTGAATAACCGTGACACCCGAACAAAAATACTTCGCAGTGATGTAGAAAAAAGGCCCCGGTAGGTACCGCTCCAGCAAAATGTTCCGACCTGAGTGGTTGTCTCTCTTGAAGTATTGGAGCCATGCGCTGCCTGTGTCCTGAAGCATTCTTTGTCGACTTTCGATACGCGATTCGGTCGTTCCATTTTTTAGTTCTTTGTTATCAGAGATAAAAGCATAAGATTTCAGGTTCTCACAGCGGCAGGTGTGCAGATGGCTGATTTCTGGGTCGCTGCGTGGTGTAGTCTGGTAGAAGTTCACAGACGTTTCAGACGTGCTTCATGCCTCCTCAGCTTGCATCACCCTGAACAGGAAGGTAACAACAGCACATCTGGAAGGTCGGCAAATTTACTCCAGACTACAAGAATGGTGTATGCTTTGAGCTTCAGAGAGTTTTGTATTCGTGCATTTTTAAGACAATTATAACGACCGATAACAGAGGGAACTTGGGCAAAGGAGCGTATTGCCTTCTGTACCACTCCAACATGAAATGATTAAGTGGTACGGAGACGAAGCTCTACACATGTTTGACCTCGGCATCACATACACATAACGAGTAAACGTCACGCTCCGGCCGACTTACAACTGGAAAATGGTTAATGGATTAATCGAAGTATCAACTAAAAAGGAAAACCAAATGTTCTTGTCGGAAATCGACAGCTGCTTATTCAGTAACTCCAAAGACATTGCTGGCACAAATGATAGTAGCTACCATATTTACGGTTTAATTTTCACTTATACGCAGGCTTCGTCATATTATTTTATAATTTCACCGGAGTGCCTTACAAATATTGGCTAGAAGGCCTTTATACCCTTCAGGACCCTAAAAGACCGATGATCCAGTTATGAACTGTACCCGTACACACACATCAGTAAGTAATTCAATTTAACTAAATTATATGAATGCATTTAGCAGCTTCACATTAGCAGAAAAGACAATTGTAGACATTACGGCTTCGACATAAAACCTGATGATTCCCATGGAACTAGGAAGCAACAAACGACGTAGTGAATAAGCAATAAGCAATAAGCAATAAGCGTCAGATGTAGCTCATAGAAATACAGGTAAGTACCTAAAGTTTGAAAAAGTCTCTCTGACGTACGCGGCTTGGGAAGTCACGTGCTGCACCACTAGCTGACCGAAAGCGTAGTGCTTGTTCTAATTCAGGGGTCGGAAAACTACGGCCCGCGGGCTTTGTTTCCTATGCTAGGGGATACTCTAACAAAGTGAACATTTCCAATCTCTCAAACACGCACTTTATTTGGCACTATGCCGCAGTGAATAAATCATACCTTTGCGTAAGAATATCAAAGCTACTCATCAGATTGTCAACAAGACATTCTGAAAAGGCGTATTGTTCAATTTCGGTCATAATACGTTGTGAAACCCACTGCGCTTCTGTTATTTTCGAATGTGAATAGAGGAATAAAAAATGCAGACTTAAAAAGGCCATCGCTGAAGATGAGAAAACATTACACTTTTCGAGAATATGAATTTATTAACGAAGTGGAAAATAAAACTTTTCCAGGGAAACGGTGGAGTGTCTACGTCTAATAGTTTGGCCAGGAAATTAGAGGGTCCATTACCATACTGCAAACCTCGAGCCGAATTGGAAAGTTACATTTGACCGGTTCCTCTTATTAGTGCAAACTGTGAATTCCGGCAATGTATAGAATGCCTAAAGTCAGTAGGCAAAGTATGAAATTCAGGCATTATATGGAATACCCAGGCATTTTACAAAATTAATAGAACGTTTAGGCAATGTATGAAACTAACAGTTTATTGTATACTTCGCTAAGGTATTTTATAGAATACCTAGGAGTTTTATAAAATGCCTCTGATTCTTTAGGCAAATTATATAACAAAGAAGTTTCTATAATACGATTTATACAGTTTTATTTTCTTTTATATTTTCAAAAACTTAATATAAAAATTTATTTTTAACTCTTAAAACTTTTGTTAGGTTAGGTTAGTACATAAAACAATTTTCCTTTAAATTCTCAAAACTTTTGTTATGCTCAGACTCAGTAGCTTGGTGTTTTCGCGACTATCCTGCACAACCTAAAGCTTGACAGCTTACCCAATCGACTTTGATCAATATTAATTTACACAACCAAACAATATTAACATTATGATTTATTTCATACTTTGCCTGCTGACGTCAGACATTATATACATTGCCGGTAACATATTCTCTAAAAGGCAGGCCTATCTTCGGCGTAACTTTCAATTTTATTGCGAGTGAACGCCTCAAAAAGTTGTATTACTCGTGTAAGTCAACGCCTTCTTCACAAATGAACTGTTGAGGTTCGTTACTGCCCCATTTCAGGACGACTGTAAGAACATACGAATAGTCTCATCAGGGCAGCTTCATGGTGTAAGAACTTGCAGGTTAATGAAAACATAATTAGTCTTATTAACGTAATTACGAGACAACCGATACAAAAGATTAGAAGTCTCGCTAAAGATACAAACAAGATATTTTCTTCGAAACACGGACAGCCTACACCATCCAAAAATGTATCAGAATTACTGAGCATGGAACAATTGTTCTAGCACAATTCTTGCATGACATCATACCGGTATACAAAAGACCTGTCTGCAGCCGTGTATCACGTGATCCGTTTCTTGGCGTCGCATAGCTGTAGGTATTCGAATGTAATTAGTGCCTGTTTAGATGTTCCTATATACGAGAAATCTCCTCACCCTTGTCAATGTGGGTTTTGACAACGTATGTACAAGTCCGTACAGTGCTACAAAGCCACAGCTTCATCTTCATTACTGTGAGGACCTTAAATATCATTTTTATACTCCATTACCATGCCTGGAACAGTCAGTAAGAAAAGACAATCTGCTTCTGTATCTAAAAGCTTCCATACCAACACTGGTATCATCATCATCATTAATAATAATAATAATAATACATAATTACTTGGTTGTTTACATCTTTTGTACACTATTATTTGTTCTTGTTCTTTTGTTTTTAGTCCTTGGCTGTCAATAGGCGATCGAACTGATTATAAAGGCATCCAGCATCTCTGAAACGTCGGTAAATTTCCACCAGACATCACGGTACAACAACCCAGAAGACATCATCTTCAAATTTTATATTAGGCCATAATGTCTTCCTTCGCTTTACGATCTCTAATCATCCTATCAGTGGACGTTAACACTGAAAGATTTCTTAAACCATCAATAGTCTATAAATAGACTCTGCAAACCCTTGTCAAACGAGGGGAATACGTTCCTCGAAAGTGGCGTTTGGTGAATCAAATTTGGACAAACTTAATTTTGTACGTGATTAATGTGGAATCGGGAAAGTCAAAGTAAACAAACAATATAACAATAAATATACTGCAATTGTGTATTAATGAACAAACTGTAATATAATAAAGTATAATCAGAAAGTTATGCACAAAATAAAATATCAACGGCAAGTTATACTTTAGAATAAAATATGAACGCAGAGTTAGACTTTTAAATACAATATCAAAGGAAAGATAAACTTTATAATTAAACATCAACGGAATTTTAGGCATTAAAATAAAACATTAGCACAGATTTAGGCATTATATTCTATCATTCCGTATGCAGATGTCATTGGAATTTGTGAGTTGGGTCTGCTTATTTACCTTACAAAAATCCAAGATTTCAGCAAGTCCTCGTTTATTTAATTGAAAATGTCTCTGTATTATGGATGCTGTCCAAAGGCAATATCATGAACTTTGAAACACAAGAAAACAATACGACACAAGCGAACAAATGGTAACAGCGTTAAGTACGTAAGTGAGTGTGTGTAAGTGAGACGAAGGGAGGGGGAGGGAACGGGTGTTAAAACCTAATCGAAGGAAATTACCGTTGAGCTGAATATTTACACAGTTACATGTCTTGAATAAAACAAACAACCTGGATTTTTAATGCATACACAAAAGCTGAACCAACCGTCTTTGGCTTTTTAAACTCTAGTGGTATTTTCCGTATATGTTACAGCGTGTTTGGCAGACCGCGTTTTATTGGAATTCATGTGTTCGGCAAGTAATCGTTAAATTACATTTTCACGCGTGTAAACGATTTTCGCATTTGAGGAGGGTTTGTTGTAAGTAAATGGCTGTAAAGATCAAGCCGTATTGCAACCAGTAGAATTTTTATTGCTAAAATTGCACACATATTCCTCGCAGGGCGCTGGTGGCCGCTGTCTTTGTGTTGAAAAAGTATTGCTTAATTATCGATTCTGGCTACGCTTAATTTACCATTTATCGGCCTAGCCTCAAAGTTTCGCATCGCGGCCATGTTTGTAATTGATTTCTTATAAATTATATTTAATTCGAAGTTCGTACTAGGTTTATAAACGATGTTCAGAACTTAATTCAATGTTCTTAGCCTAAATATTCCGTTAGTTATTTGCTTTCAGACTGAAAGCTAAAAGAAATCTTTCGCTCAGCCGTAATGAGATTCAAATTCAAATATACGGCTTTTCGTTGATGATTGTATAGTATACAGGAAAATAATGGATAGTAGTGACATTGATAAGTTACAGACAGATATGAATAGATTATGGGAATGGGCGGTAGAAAATGAAATGAAGATAAATCCAGGTAAAAGTAAAGCAGTCAGCTTCAATAGAGCTAGGGTGAAGGATAAGCTGAGTTACTTTTTTGGGGATCAATTAATTCCAGAGGCAAATAGCTTTAAGTACTTAGGAATACTTATTCGCAGTGATCTGAGCTGGGCAGATCATGTGAATTATACACTAATTAAAGCATGGAAGGCTCTCCATTTCGTAATGCGTATACTAAAAAAGGGAAATAACAATACGAAACGTTTAGCTTATACGTCGCTAGTGAGACCGATACTTGAATATGGAGCTGTGTGTTGGGACCCTTACAGGGAAGGACAGGTAAGAGCACTAAATCGGGTGCAGAAGAGAGCGGCTAAATTTGCTAATTTCACGAACGAATCTGGTTGGGAAACATTGGCACAGCGTAGATTGATAGCCCGAATGTGCGCCCTTTTCAAAGCATACACGGGGGGCCGGGCTTGGAAAATGATAGAGGATAGATTATTAAAGCCATGCTACCTGGGCAGGGACGATCATACTCGGAAAATTAGGACTAGGAAACAAAGAACGGATGTAGGCAAATATTCCTTTGTAAATAGGACCATAAGAAGCTGGAACCAATTACCTCCAGGCGTGCTAGAGTCTTTCCCCTGTAAATTAGGCACCTTTAGAAAGAGGGTCAGAAAAGTAGTTACAAGCTAAGGGTTATTAAGTTGGGAATAAATGGTGATAAGTGAAGTGAAGTGTCTTAGTCTCCAAGTGATGAAGGGCTGTAGTTCTTTGGGATAAAATTTTCATGTACTGAGAGCGGACTTTATATTCCACTCTTAAGTATTGTGATTAATTAGTGGATGTGTGTTTTTTTATTGTGTCAGATGTTTTATTTTGAGTGTGGTATGTTGTATTGTTGTGTCTCATTGTATTGTTGTGTGAGTGCATCAGTTCATGACGTTTGTAATACATTACAGTTATTGTCTTATGTCTAGGTGGTATTAAGTTCTTTTTTTTTAAGTTAAGTACTTGAGGTTGGATGGTTTTGTAATTTATGAGTTGGTTGATTTTGAGTGGGATGTGTTGTTTTTGTTGTGTCCTTTTTTATTGTTTTGTTCTGTCTCTGTGTTGATGTATCTCATTGTATGTTGTGTCTTATGGTTTTTGTTGTGTCCTTTGTTTATTGTTTTGTTGTGTCTGATTGTGTTGATGTATCCCATTGTTTGTGTGTCGTATTGTTTTTGTTGTGTCCTTTTGTTTATTGTTTTGTTCTGTCTGTGTTGATGTATCTCATTGTTTATTGTCTTATTGTTTTTGTTGTGTCCTTTGTTTATTGTTTTGTTGTGTCTGATTGTGTTGATGTATCCCATTGTTTGTGTGTCATATTGTTTTTGTTGTGTCCTTTTTTATTGTTTTGTTCTGTCTCTGTGTTGATGTATCTCATTGTTTATTGTGTCTTATTGTTTTTGTTGTGTCCTTTTGTTTATTGTTTTGTTCTGTCTCATTGTGTTGATGTATCTCATTGTTCTGTTCTGTCTCATTGTTTTGTATGTTATTGTAGGACACTGCCACCGGGTATAAACCCATTTGCAGTCAATAATAAATAATAATAATAATGTGAATTGGGTTTTACATTCGAGACGAAAGTTATCTTTACAAAATTATACACTTTTTCGAAAAATTATTACCATATACCTATTTCAAAACGAAATAGAAAGATTGGTGGTATGGAGCTAAGTGTCAAACAAAACTGAAAAACAGTCCCAATGCAGCGTACTTTATGAAACATGTTCAGGCGGTCCGAAAGCGACTCGAACTGCACTCAAAAAGATGTGTGCATTCACAAGACTGCTGCGATGTTCGTACATAAGATAGCCCCATACCGATTCAAAATTCCAAAATCCGGTTTCAGTACGAACAATCACGTGTGCGACATGATTGAAAATTCATGGCCAAGCAGTTTGGGGTCACGCGATTTAATGAAAAATACGTCTCGGTTGAAAACAAACATTAATAGAATATATTTTTATACGAGGGTCGCTCATTAAGTAATGCCCCACATTTTTTTCCTCAGAACATATTTATTCAAGATGGCTCAAATTTAGTGACAATATAAATCAATGTTTCCTTTACACATACTATTTTTCCACATAGTCCCCATCAAC
>NW_019060331.1:100229-118439 GCF_000696155.1 Zootermopsis nevadensis | reverse complement strand
ATATGCAAAAGAATCAGAAGAAAAAAGGAACATCCACAACTACAACCTACAAATACTGAAAAGCATGCATTAAAAAATATAGAATAGTTTTAAAAATAAAACCTGAAGATGATGCTGAGACATCGAAACATGTTGTAATATATAGCGCAAATTGTAACATCGAGGAAACGATGAATAGCGCGAAATATTTATATCAATTTTAATTTCTAACATCAATATTAATATGGTTTGTGTATAGACTTGAAGAATAAATATATGTATGAATTAATAGAATATTTGCATGCGCAGAACGAAAAGAGGTTCTGATCGAGGCGGCCACTGTCGCTTGTCAACGGAACTTCGTGTCCTGTAATAGCCGATGTAACAGACGGCGGCCCTGTCACCACAGAACACTGCCTTGTATTGTTTCAAGGCTGTGCTTTGCTGCCTTATCACAACAAAGGCCATTTTGTCGTACAATGAAACGAGACTAAATGGAATCTGAGTTTATGGGAACATTTATCCAGTCACGAACGCGGAAACGTAAGGAGGAAACAGAATTTAACAATATCAAATCTAAAACCTAGATAGAGCTAATCCCTATCTCCGGACAAAGTAACTTTCACTTTTTTACTTTGTCCGGAGATAGGGGTTAGCTCTGTCTAGTGGGCCCAACTGTGTAGGAACCTGAAGACGGAGATAGAGCCCCATCTCCGAAACGTCGTTTTACGTTTTATATTTACTAGACGATGGATAATATCCAAGAAAATTTTTATTCAGTCAGAATTTAACAATAATTTAGAGAAAACGTTTTGCTTTAGTTTGTATTTTGTTACGTTCTTGTCTGGCAGCAAATTGTGTGAGATGGAACATTGTAATTTAAATGGTAAAATATTAACCCCAAACATCGACAGAATAATTTAGACTATTGGGAAAGAAATTATGAAACAAGGACATATAAACCTAAATTATGTACCGCCATGAACACAGGTAATTCTGTCTTGTGATTTAGATCAGTGTTTTTCAACCTGGGGTACGTGAAGACATCTTAGGGGGTACGTGAAATTTAAAAAATATATATATTGTTTTATGATAAACACTGAATAATCAGTAATGTAATTTATTTCATTTATTTTAGATGTAGATTGTATACTGTGTATAACTTGAATTGTACACCAACAACTTTGGGGGTACAAAGTTGAAGGGAAATTATATCTGGGGGTACGCAAACAAAAAAGGTAGAATACCACTGATTTAGATCATAAATGCATGGGGTGTGTAAAATGCAATATTTTACGGGTAAGAATCTGTTTTGAACGAATACCTGTCTGAAACGGACAACAACTAGGCTCTTTGCTATTCCCTTGCGGAATTTAATACGAAGTTGTAAACTGTAGTTCGATTTATGTATGAAAAGGGTAACCCGCCAGTGGAAATTCATAGGTAGCGAATTGCCTTGCGTGGGTAGCACATGCTTTGATCATGCTTCATGACATAGCGTGAACTACTCACAGCCCGGGAGAGGCAGCAATGATTCCAACTATGGACGGGAGTGTCACAGCATTCCGAGCAAAGTCGCGACCTGGCACTCCCAAGCTCTAGTCCTCTCAAACAGCACTTATCAGGACAGCGAGTTGAGAACTGTGATGATAACTTATTTGAAGCCTTCGCGGTGTATCTTTATTGCGAAAGGCTTTAATGCATTACCTCAACTGGTGTAATGATCACTGGGATACGTTCACAGTAAACGCAAATTATCTGAGCTATTTAAAATATTTCGAGAAAACTAAACGACAAACAAAAATAAAACTTACTACTGGAAGGAGAACTTTAGAAAGTGCTTTACTTACACAGTATTTCAATGTGCACTCCGTTTGAGGCTCTGTACAAATCAAAGCGATAACTTATTTTATATTTTCTCCATGAAATTTCCTTACATCGCTGGCAGTGGGGAACAGATATGGTCCTTGAAGAAAGCCCCAAAAAAAACTGGGGAGGGTCGGGAAACTGCCCCACCCACACCAATCCAAAGATTAGGAAGATGTCGAGATAAATAATTCCAAGTTTTACTTTTCAGCAAACAAGAAATCACGGTGCACTGTATCAGAGATCACAGCGCAACACCTTCGGGAAATCCTAATGTGTTCAATCGTATCGCGTGGATTTTCACTCCCCCATTCTAGAGCATTATGCTGGTTCACCATCTCGCTAACAGAAATGTTGCCTCATCACTAAAACAAATTTTGGACTGATGGAAATCATCTGAGTGACGGTCCATTGTAACACTTTCTCATTTGGCGTAATGTTCTGTAACATTTCCTCCTAGTGGCCATCGTCAGAACTACGTAACTTCTCCCGCATGCTGCAAAAGATTTTTTAAGTTCTCCTTCTAACGGCGTAAGTTTCATTGCTGCTTATCTCGATGACAAATGTCGAGCCAGAGTCCGTGTGTGCCTTGCTTTCGGAACATCCCTCTTTCAGAAGCTGATAATCGTTGGTAGAAAATTCCCCACATTATACGGAACCCAGAGCTTGTATGATATAAGGTTTCCACAGCGGTGAGTATGAAGACAGAAATCTTCATACTCACCGCTTCATTACCGTGTTCACAACAGCCCTACCTTAAACCACTTGAATCCGGCCCACAATGTCTTCAAGATACAGGCCTATATGAGATAACAGCCTTCCCACCCACAGTCTTAATACAGGCTATTGTGTGAATTTATAACATTTAGACAGCATGTACTGAATACTCAGAAGAGAATTATAACTGAACCTAAGCCCCAAAATGCGAACGAATGCAAGCTGAACACCGATACTGATGCCAGTCTCCGTAGCAAATAGGTTCCTTGGAGGTTTGCATGGACCCGGTAGCACAGAAAATGTTCGAATCCGGGCCGGGTTCGAACATGGCTCAAATGACGGTAATCACCGTTATATAGAACATTTCAGGCTTTCTCGGACCATTCTTTTTTCGCAAATAAAAAGTTATTCTTAGTTCCGCTCGTGTTATGCTCGTGAAAGTAGTGCTTCGGCATTAAAAACATAAAAAAGTTATTTACTAACGGATTTTCGTAGCGACCACCTCTCAGAAATAGTTCGAGATAAAACCGTCTCTCAAAAGCCAAAATAATTTCAAAAGCTCTCACAGCGTTGTTAAGAAATTTATTCAAGAATTAGTGGCATTTATACATTAAAACAAGAACAGAATAATGGCACGGGAGTCAGGAGAGATTGCAAATAGTTCGGGCTTCATTCCGGCTGTAATGGAAGGAAGTCAGGCTTGGGTGGGGTACGGGTAACATATTTGAAAGTAAACTTAGGGTTCCGACTGGGACGAGCCAAATTTTCCTCGGGCCAAGCTAGGAAGAATTACAAAAATTTCGGACCGTGCAGACTTCTAATATGAATTGTCTAAATGCAAAACATCAAGGGACTACGTATGTCCCACCCTCATAGAAGACTACAGTATAAGTAAACTTGTAAAGGCTGGGAGAAAGTTTACGAAAATATGCGGGCAAACAATTTGTAAATGCAAAAATAATATTCTCAATACTCACGGAGTCGATTTATGCTATTCGGTGAGATTTAGAGATTTCACGGCGGCCAGTATGAAGACTGTCTTTCGGGATGTCGCGTTGCTAGTGCGATAGCCCTGATAATGAAGGCAGTAAGCACTCCTGAAAAGTCAGTCATTTTCTATCACAGTGCACGGCGCAACATCCCAGAAGACAATTATCTTCATGCTATAGGTCGCCCGAGTATTAGTGGCACCTAAACTCGGGATGTCTAAGCCGAGAGAGGGGAGTTCAGTAGTAGTGGGGGTCGCACAGCCTCAGTTGCGGTGACGCACCGAACTAAACACAGCTAGAGCTACAAACCAACTGAAGCTGACACCCCTCTAGCGCGTGCTTCGGACGGGTCCATCTCATACGATAAAAATCAGTCCTTTGCGCAAGTGTCAGCACTTCTCGCTCGGCCTCTATTTGGTGGATCTAAAGAATCGAGTCTCTCTCACATACGCTTACATGTAATGAGTCAGCGGTGAGGGTGGAATTGGGGAGGCGATGGTCAGTATCTTGATATTAAATAAAAACAGGTATGTGATTAATTTGAACTGTTTGCTCGGTTAAAGACGTCCACTTTCTAATTTAAAGTTCCACATGTTAACACTCTGTCTAGAATCAGAGCTGTAGAAGAATGGTCTCCGTAGACAACGCCACTCATACTTTAACCAATGCTCGCCACTGGAACCAACCCAAGGTACGCGAGTTCAAACCCTGCCGAGGTCGATGGATTTGTAAGGGTGATAAAAATCCGTAGCACAACTTCCTTCGGAGGGGAAGTAAAACACGTTCCCATGCCGTAGACTTACGGAATGTAAAAGAACCTTACCGAGCATGATTGAGATGTTTCATAAGCAAAATTCAGCGGCCATTTCTCACCCATGTCTCTCCTGATTCACTACTAGATGACTCCAGCAGGCAAAATCACGAGTGGGTATAAATCGTGCAGAGGCAGTGGGCTGGTCCATCACTACTCACAAATGCACGCTTCAAAGACTAGGAAACCTCCGAAAAAGGAGGCGGTGAAGACCCACAATTGGGTTCTAGATCCAATGAAGAAGAAGAAGGTCTATGTATATTTTATGCAATGTCCGCACACTTAAATATAATCCCAAAAGTATTTACAATTTTGAAAAAATTCAATTTTCACGATTCCATTGATGAAGTTACATTTAATTCCCAGCGGTCAAATAAACATCAACTGAATGATTTTTATGGAATCCTCTTATCTCCTCCCTTTCCTAATCTATTTCCTCGCCCAAACAGATATCTTTACAAATAATGTTGACATTTCACTCAGTCGGAAAGCAAACAGCTACACGGACAACAGGATGTACGTAATACTTCTGTTTACGCCATTTTATTCAAAATTGGCATCCAGTGAACTTGACTAAATGCGAACATAAGCTCCCATCCATCCTGTTGCAATTTAAGCGACTTGCATTCAAGAATCAACAAGTCTTCATAACTGATCCCAATAAAGATACCGATACGCGGCATCGACACTAAGTTCTGGCTCTGTAGCCTTCAAGCCACTTGACTGCCAAGTGTCGCTGAACTCTCTCACAGATGTGAGTGTACGGCTTCTTACTTTCCCTCACTTTTATCTTCTTATTCTCCGTGTTTCGATACAATCAACACATTATCTGTTCAACCTGTAGAGAAATACCAATGACAAAATAATTTATAGCTGTCCCGCTCTACATCTTGTAGGCACTTGGGGGAGGGGGAGAGTGACAGAATACAATCAAACTCTTCAGATCTTTAGTTTCTTAGGAATGCGGTTGGTACTTTAGTCGCTGGTAAACTAAGTTTCCTATGGGATATATCATAATTTTGAGCACGGTGGTGCCATTAATCTGAGTAACAGTTTGGCACAAGCACATACGAGGAGCGATCGGAAAGTTTCAAGACTGTGTCAATAGAGGGCGAACCGGATGTAGTACGAGATTCTGCCGCTAGGGGGTGCAGGCTACATTCATAGTGAATCAGTGTGCCAGCCGGCATCATCGAATTAGCATTTGTTTCTTAGTTACGGGCGTTTTGGTAGTGCATTACACCGACCCTCCTGCGATTTCGGAATGGCGTGTGCATCAAATTTTGCCAAAGACTCGCCAAAACGGCTACGGAAACCTGTGAAATGCTAAAGCAAGCATTTGGGGAGTCCGCAAACTTTTGTGTGGCATTCACGTTTTAAAAATGGCCGAACCTCTGTCGATGATGACGAGCGTTCTGGACGACCATCTTCGCGCACAACGCCCGAAAATGTTACGAAGATCGTCGTCGTACCATCAACGACTTGTGCGACATTGTTGGGATAGGCTATGGGACCTGTACGCTGATTCTAAAGGAAGAACTCCACATGCGACGCATCATGACAACGCACCAGCGCACACCGCCTTCAAAGTTCGGCAGTTTTTGGCCTCAAACACCATGGCCGTCATCCTGCACCCTCCTTATTCGCCGGATTTAGCTCCGTGTGACTTCTTCCTCTTCCCAAAGAAGAAAATTCAGGTAAAGGGAAGGAGATTTGAGACGATAGAAGAGATTCAGGCAGAATCGCAGATGGTGCTTGACAGGCTGACAAAGAAAGATTTCCAGGGATGCTTCCAGGCTTGGCAGCGGCGCTGGGATCGTTGTGTTCACACCCAGGGGAACTACTTCGAGGGTGATGGATGAATTTAATACCTGAGATAAGTGTACGGGTTTTTATAGGCGCAGTCTTGAAACTTTCCGATCGCACCTCGTAGTATTTGCCTTCTCTTACACACAGTGTAATCTAAAATTTCGGTCAACACTACTACCTACTTTTCAAACTGCTTCCCTGAAACCTCAGCCTTGATAACACATGCCTCGGAGAGTGAGCTACTTCTCGTCAGAATGGATTAAATTATGGGTCTAAAAATGTCTCCCTCCGAACGTCTTCTAGTGCTTAATCAAGTACCACGTCATGAACCCTGATTCCCAATGGACAGGAGGCTGGGTGGACTCCCCGAGTCGGTATTGATTGAGTAGCGAAAAGAAACATTTCTGGCTCTGTCAAGAATCGAAGTCTGTCCAGCCCGTAACCTGAGCTATCACGTCCCTCACTAAAGCCTCTTGGGGGGTGGGGGGGAAACTACAACTTACAACACCAGAAACTTTATTGAAGCAAAGCGATAAGAAAATGCGTGTATGGGTTACCGCTGGGCTGCTAGGAACACCTGCTCGACGTGCAATCTATCAGTTTAAACAGAGTACCACGCCATTCCATAAAAAAGTACTACAAATGACTAGATTAGAGGTTCACCAACCTTGGGTGGCGACCCAAGGTTGGTGGTAAGGAGTTCTTTTTATGGCTTACGTTGCGGAAGTCAAAACATAAATGTTCATTTTGTTGTTAATTCAGTCAAGTAAATGTTGCCGATATTATTTTCAGTTTATTGCTGTAGGAGCAAATGTACTTCTAGTCACAGAAAAAATATAAAAATATACTAGTAATTACAAAAATGTTTATAATTTGTCACCAAACTGACAAACTGTAAGGCATCAGACGACAAAAAATTGAAATGCTGGGTCACGAACAAGAAGACTGGGAATTTCTGGACTAGACAAACAAAAGAACCCATCTTGAGCAGGCGCAAAGCAGTTCTAATACACGATATAGAAACACCGGCTGACTCTTAGTTCTCTATTATGTTTCTAGCTTTCTAGTGTTGTTTCGTCTCATTCTTGTATCGATAGTAAAGAGTACATACAAAATTCAGTATATTAGTAGGGCCACTGACAAAATACCCATTGTATAAAATATCATGCAGACTGCTAGAACAGTGGGAACATTTTTCGTAATCGGTAATGTATTCAGACGGAATGATGTCACGGCTCCAAGGTGAGCCCGCTCAGACAGAGAGTAGTATTCGAGTGCCATGAGAAGTCTGCTGTGAGGTGAGCTCACTAATGCGCACTCCGCCTGTTCTAAACACACTACGTTGGTATTATTTGCGCATTGTAGTAAAGTATCCAGGAATGTTGCGCACTGCGTGAACGAATAGTGTTGCGAGGATGGACGCATTTTTTGAAAGCATACAGCACAACCGTTCATAGCAACCCCACTCCCAGCGGACTTCCCTTAGAGCACACGGTCTTCTGGATTATTGCGCAGTGTAGTCTGTTAGAAATCTACAAACGCTTCAGACGTCCTAAACAGGCAGTTGATACATCACAGTAAACCATACAGCCTTAAGTCTGTCGTGAATCGTTGTAATCTCATAATATGAAACTATATACATTCTATATAGTCAACATCTTTGGTTATGTTTATCCTCATTACAATGAGAATTCATATACTATTTACCATACAGAAATACTTAATGCACAAACATTCATCTTCGGTGCGAATAACAGAGATAAAAGATACAATGAGACAACTGCCTATGTAATCTGAAACAGTAACTTTTTTAGTGCAGGTATCCCTCGCATTACGCGATTAACTGGTTCGGAGAAATCACATCAAAAAATTAAATCGCCTGAGGTGAATTACTTTTACATACATCGGTAAAATAAGGATGCGTTTCAAAATGAAAAATAACCATCTAAAATTTGGAAAGAAATGCATTTAAGTATTTCTTTAATGAGTACATTGACACTGTAATTAGTTTAATCGGATGACAAATCATCTGATTCAGGTGAGTCTAGACATCCTTTTTTATATCCTTTGAAGGCACTGGGTCGGTGGACCGACGATTTTCAGCTGTTGAAGAAATGATCGAGAGAGAGAGCTGGCGGGCAGCATGTTTTTCGCCTCTCACTCAGTACAGTTCTTTGCAACAAGCCAAATAGTTCTGAATCTCTCTTTTAACGTTAATGCTTCTCTCTCTGTTCGGATCATTCTCGTTGATGATACTAATGGCATTGTCAATGTGTTTAAAAATTCAGCCATTGCTATGTCAACATTCATGCCTCTTAATCACATCTAATTTTTCCTCGGGGGTTATAGAGGGATATCTGTATTCTGTATCCGGCGACCACAAGGAAACGATCGACACGCGACCGATTAAGCCACTAGTTGAAACAAATGCTTAAATAAATATCGCATAACTAAGCGTCCGTAACAGTTAATACAAGAATCCGCGCTGCGCCAAACAGACTGAGTTTATATAAATTAAAATTGGCAACATTTGGTGATGTTCATCGTTTTCCCATCACAAACGTCAGGAAAGTGTTTGCACGTAACTGAACCACGTCTTACACAGACCTGCAAGCTTTCACAGGTGGTTGCTTTGAATAGCAGGTATACATAATCGAAGTATGGCATAGTAAATCGGTCATCGAGTGATATCTTAAACTGCAGCCAAAATTAGTTTCGGTAATTTAATGACTCACTGTAATTCGGTCACTGTACGTAAACTACTGATCCAGTTAATGATTGTTAGGTGTGACCAATATTACTCTGCGCGATTAAAGAAACGCTTTTACAACTTTCCTGTCCGAATCTATTGTAGTTCTAGAAAGCAAATACAGTAAGCAGGCGTGACTAAACATTTTGTCCAGTGGTGTGACACGATACGAAGCGCCATGTAACCCCGCGTGACTCTCTTCTAGAAGGAATTTAGGTCTAAAATTCGTGTCACAAATAAAATACCAAGTCAGAGTTAAAAAATTTATAATCAAGGAAAATAAATGGCATAAGTTGAATTGTGTAGCAAGCAGGTCTCAGTTCTACATTTTACACCTAAAAACAGCGTCTGATAGAAGAATTAAAGCAAGTAAAATTCATTTACACAACAGTACTCAATAGTAATGAAAGTGTTTCCTAACAGCCACATGTTGTTTTAAAATAAGTACGCCTACTAGAGAAAATTATATTCTAAACTGTGGGATAAAGACGAAAATATAAAAAAGTGGTTATCTTTGTCAGTATGCGCACGTTTCGAGAAAAATACATATACGCACGGTTGTGAGAAGGAATTTGGGGGAGGGGGCGCGACGGGATAACACATGAGGAGAACCCAGTTATTTCTTGTGTACTATCGATGTGAAATTATTGTTATGTTTAGGCTGCGAAAGTAACGCGGGCGTGGTAAAGTGTATGCCTGCATTGCTGCTGTTTATAGTTCTTCTGGTTCACAAAAGGAACTGTAGTGTAAATGTCTGTATCAAAATTCAATTGATTTAAAATCTGCCTTAGACGTTCCGTACAGACGTTGAGCGTTTTGCTTAGTATGCTACAGACTTACAAGCAATGGGAGCATATATGGGCCACATTTTATCATAACGTAATAAAAGTACCCAGAATATGCTCTGAATATAGTTACCACTACAAATTGTGTCTCGTGAACCCTGAAATTAGATACACGCGGTCACACGAATTCTGAACCACCAGGTGTTGCTGGCGCAGTTAAAACTGTGTTTTTAGACGTGGTCCACCCTAAGCTCCAGATAAAGTCATCTGAATCTGAAAACACATTTGTTTTGATTTTAACACAATCGATGGCTTTCTTCTACATATATTCACACTAAACTATATTTTTCGAACCAGAGGAATTATGATCACTAGCAGTGTAAGCGCACGTTTTAACCCCCCACGCAGGCTACTTCCACAGTCTATACGTAATTAAATTTCACTCCCGACAATATACGTACTATCACATCACGGTCTTCCCCTCTCACCCACCCACATGCGTATTTGTAACGGTTATTCAAGCTCGGAGTTATTATGCAATCTTCTATGCTGCAGTTATGGACCTTTTTTTGTGTTCAATGGCGGCTTTAAACATATGAGTGTGGCTGCTGGAGACGGTGTGAAAAACTTCAAAAAAAACCGGTTTTTACTGAAGTCGTGTGAGAAATTCCAAAGCTGGAAGAGAAAGACAAGACGATGGCACATCCGAACCAGGAGAAAGAAGCAGAACATTGTTGTTACTGGCAGTGACAGAGGAAGGTTCTATTACCGGAGAAAGTTGGATTTCCTGCAACTTTAATTTTCACGTTTAAAATGTATATCTTACATCTACAGATCAGAATTACCCTTAATTCTTTAACAGATACTGTCAACACTTGGAATACAATCGAAACCTAGAAGAATTGGACATTTTGAAATGTTTGTATACAAACCTATACTTTAAAATATGTTCATTCCACTGAATAACCGAGATATGTTATAGGTTCAGATTAACACTATTTTGTTTTCGTTAAGACACAAAATTAGAATAGAATCAAAATGACGCATGCTGAGGAAAGGTACATTATCTAAAATTATTTTGATTAAGACGAATTAATTTTTGACAGTGAAGGCCTACATTGGCCGTATATCGTATTGTTCCCTAATACAGTTTAGGCCCAATCAGCATTACATATTGTGCTCGGTAATTGTGGTGTACCGCAGTTCTGATGTAATCTTATCTATAAAAAGTCCCTGAGAAAGACCCATTCATTATCGGGCATATGATCAGCTATGAGTATGACGACCAGACAATCTGGCTGCTCAATCTCAGAAGTGTCAGTTGGTTAAAGGTTCAGCTAATCTTCAAGGGTATACAAATGTGGCAATGACGAGAATTTATGTACGATTGCTGCTTGTGTATAAATTAACGTCTTTCATCTTCGAAACTAGTGAAAAGACTCAGACGGAATTTGTCATTGAACCCTGCTTAAAATGCGTTAAATCTGAGTTTCGTAAGTAGTCAAACACACATCTTCTTTTTGCAGGAAACTCAGATACAGCTTCCTAACATTTATAAAAAAAATATTCATTGTATAGTATCTCATTAAGATACAGATTCCATTCAAACATTTTCGTTAGACACTCTACTAGTACTCTCACTCAAAAGTGGGGTGCTGTTGTTGGCTGTTATGGGACTTAATTATTCTTCCTAAAGAAGTAACCGAAAGCATTAGAACAGGGGTTCTCACCCTTTTTCGCTGGCGTGCCACTAATTATAATTAAACACATTAAATATACCACTAACCAAATGTGTTCAAGGAAAACTTACTTATGTTAATATTATCTTTTAATTTTCTTACTTAGTTCCTGTACCACTCAACATTGGTTCGCGTACCATAGGTTGATAAACACTGAATTAGAATGATATAAGTGGTTTATATCTTATTTTATATCTTAATTGCGTCATGCTTGTGTTCTTCAATATAATAATTTTATTCACCGTCTTTACACAAGCTTATACATTGTTAAAATCACATAAAATTATAACATTTCTTCATTTGATATTGTTACATTTTAAAATGACGACATGTTTCGATGTTCATCCCATCATCGTCAGGTCTATCAATTAAAATTTAAAATCTGTTGCACTTGCTGCCCTGCGTATACTGATTTGTTCTACCCATTAGATTTTATTTGTTTAACCTTCAGGCTTCTTCCATTAAATTTGGAGGCTGCGTCTAGATGCCTTAAATCGGGTTGTGTGTGATGTGCGTGTCCGATATTACGGAACGGTAGTCTACCGTTATTATAGATATAAGTGGTATAAATTTGCAGGGAATAGCTATTTGATCATTTTACGTTCGGAAACAAAGGCACAACCGACAGTGATCGACTAACTAGCACTCATGCTTTAAATAGTAAAGATTTGGATTCGTTTCTCGGCCGAGGGAAATTCAAGAATTCAGAGTAAAGGATTTCATGGTTTTTATGCCTCACCAGGATAATTATGGTACACTGCTTTTAAAATTGGTCAACTTCTCCCTCCACATACACTTCATCTTGTTCACGCAGCAATTCTCCATAATCTGAGAAAGTGTTCCCTTGGCGTAAAACCTTCAGCTCCACGTCGGGTTCGAACCTCGATGTTGTTCTGACTTTCTTCACCGAGATGAGGGAAGGGAAAGGCATACTTAAAAATTGACACTAGCTCCGAGTGGCGATTAACGGAAACTGCTTCACACTTGGACCATCTAGTACCTCGTACTAAACAGCTTTTCTAATCCAAATATTCATGGGATCAATAACCAGTGCCACATTCGAAGCGTGAAGCCCCACCTATCTATGAGAAATTTAGACCAGGGTTCTTACCCTTTTCCGGTCCTGGGGCCACGTTCACCCTTTCTTATAGACTCGTCGGTCAGAAAACCATAAATGATGGCAGCCTTACCGAAACGTCGTCGTAATTTATTAAAAATACTACTGAAGAAGCCCACTATTGCAAACAGGTTCACATGTCAATGAAACGTGACATAGATTTTGCTTCAGTAATCTTTCAATGCTAAGTTAATTTCTGTTCCAAGATACCATCAGACGCGTCCTTCATTAGCTAAACAGTTAGTTGTTTACAGTAGTAGCTAGGCCTACTGTCAAATATTGATATCAACACATCCTGTATCCTGGTAGCACGTAATTATTTTACATTATATATGGTGACACAATAATGCAAAAACCGTTCCAGGGCCGCACAAAACACACCACATCGGCATGCAGCCGGCAGGTCGTCGTCACCCACGGACCTGGAGTGTTACCACTGCACAGATCCGGTCGGTACAACACGCCAGATCTGCACGAACTATTAATTGGTTCGTGACTACACGATACCAAACCACAACCTACTCGTTTCGAAAAGTGGACGCAGGTACTGATCAAGTTCCGGCAGAATTAATAGAAAGTGAAAGCAAAACATTGTTTTGATATCCGCATACTTATTATTTATATTTTAATTAATGAGGATTTTCAAAGCATGGAAGGAATCTGTTATTCTCCCTTTTTAGGAAGGGAGATAACCGAGTAGAATATTTTTTGGGGATTGTAACTGTTGATTATAACAAAAAATTTCGTCCGACTTTCTTCTCTCAAGGTTAACTTCTTATGCATAAGCAAAACAAAATTGTTGGGGTAATCAGTGTGGACTTCAACATCCTTTATCAATTACTGATATGCTATTCTATATTCGTTAGATAATAGAGATAAAATTGAAATATAATCGGACCTCAGATCTGTTATTTATTGCCTTTTAAAATTCCTATGATTCAGTTAGAAGAGTGTTTCCAAAATTCTCACTGAATTCGGCACAAAAACTAGTTTGACTAATTTCAATGTATTTACACAAAACCCACAAGTAAGTACAATCCGTATTGGCAACCACATGCCCGCCGCATTTCGTACGCAGAATAGTCGGAAACAAAATTGCTTCTCAACTTACCAGAACGCCATTAAGACGGTTCAAGTTATATCGGCAATAATGTAGCGAATAAGATTAAAATTAATATATTGATTGCCGTTACGAGTTATTTGTTACAGCACTGGGTTACACGCACGGTACGGAAAATGAGTTGTCTTTTTTATTTAAAGAATTCAACAAATTAAGTCGGTATGGACTTACAGGTTATAATTCTAAAAAAGAAAGAAAACTTTTAGAATGGACAGTAGTGGCTGGCAAGAAGGAATCTGAACATGATTCATGAAAATTTAGTGAAACGACTCACAATGTTTTATTCTTTTACAATCTCACTGCAGACATGCAGACAGTCTGGTACATGCGCACAAAGATGTTAGTGGGCATGCAGTCACGACAAGAAACCAAACCAAACTTGGACGTTTTCCAAGACATTTTTAAAGTTCATCAATCAATATGTTTCTTCCATTAATAGGGATGGATGTTCGTGAGGCATGGTGACATACAAAGTTCCATTAAAACGTAGAATTCATATAGTGATGAATAAAATGGGTAGATTTTCCTAAGCAGGTGTCTAACATTCACCCGGAGGAAAGCCACAAAACACTCACTCAGTCACGATAGCTTGCAACCCGACCTATGAACTGGGTACATCCGGAACAGACTGGGTTGCCGTTTCAAGAATCTGCAGTAACATTCGTGTATTATCCCGTGGTTCGGCATATCTGGTGGATTAGGTGGAGCTGAATACCAGAGGCTGATATGACTGAGGGGGTCAAAGAAACGTCTGGTCCCCCATGCAAAACAACCAACCAACTCCCCGGTAGCAGAACCTGAAGGTCCAACAACAACTACACCAAAATCCACCACCGGCCACGATTCTGAGCCAGCTCCATCCATTTACCATCCTCACAGTCACCCTCTCTAACATCTCCTTCTTGGTCTGCCCAGTGTCGTTTTCCAGAAGGATGCCCTACAAAAACCGTGTATGCACCCCTTGCCTCCCCTTCATACGTGCTACATGTCCAGCCCATCGGAGCCTGCTATATTTCACTATCCTCACTATGACAGATGACCCGTACAATTCACTCAGCTCCTCGTTATGCAATATTCTAAATTCCCCACTTATTTCATCCATCCTAGGTCCAAATATATTCCTGAGCACTTTGTTTTCAAACATTTATAATCTACGTTTTTCCTTCAAGGTAAGAGACCATGTTTCACAACCATACAAGACAACCGGCAAAATTATTGTTGCATATATCTTGATCTTTAGTGTTTTGGTTAACAAACAAGATGATAACAGTTTTTAAATGTAATAAAGACAAGCGGTGCCCGAATGTATTCTCCTCTTAATTTCATCACGGACCTCTTTTCTGTTTGTTATTGTTGCACCTAAATACTTAAACTTTGAAACATTTTCATGTAATGTTTTAGTTATAATTATGTTTCGCCGTTCTTGTTGATGTTGATCTCGTATTACGCCAGTGTATTAGTTTTGTCTATAATTACTTCCATGCCTCACACAAAATAATGGGAATAAGAGAAACTTTCACATCTTTCGAGGTATGTTAGCTTGACTGAAAGCGTACAACCTCAATTCATTTTAAAATGCTTTGTGACACAGGACAACTCAGAGATCGCATGTAATTTATGCTTCAAGTTTTTAATGAGAAATTATGGTAACCGTGGAAAGCATCTGCTACCCCAAGGAGTACCGACACCACAGTTCGAGAACCGCTGATGAACGCAATATACAGAAACGTTGGGGAGGCGGGGGGGCTATCTTGTTTCTGTAGATTTGAGGAAGTATTATGTTTCAGTGTCAACATCAGTTAGAAAAGAAAGATTTGCTGAGATCAAAATTTGTTAAAAGTAAAGATCATTTGAAAGTAACAGCGAATGTAATTATCTTTAAGGACCCCAAGGACTCCGTGAGACCAGTTGTCTACAAAGGGGCCTTAATATGGTCATAAACTAAAGAGGTCTTTAACATTGAATTTTTCACGATTTCGCCATTTGGGCAGGAATTTCCTTCACGTAGGCGATTATCATGAGATCTCGCGAAGTGGGATACTGTACTTTGTTGTATGCATGAGGCTACTCGCAGATTAGAAGAACGCGGAAGCCATGGCTGTTGTGCAAGAGTCGCTTTGATGCTCACCACACGTATTTACATTTATGTTACATTACAATGGAGTATGCTTGTTCATCAAAGAAAATAAAGAAATGTGGGTATTTCATTAGTATAAATTTAATCTGAAACGCAACATCCTCAACTATGGAGTATTGTTCTTATATGCAATATGATTGCACAATGTTTATCACTTTACATTAAAAAAAGTAAGAAGAGTTTTTTTCCCTGTGTTATTGTATGGTTACGTGCTGCCACCAGTTCGTCGGTAAGGAACGAAATCGATGGGGTATTCATACGTAACAACAGCGAACTGTAAGATCCGAGTTGCTCACGGCCTTGAAGATGTCACGTCTTCTTTTGGGTTGCCACACCGTGTGGACTTGTGGGTGGATACCAAAGTTTCGGAGAAATACAGTCTCCATCTTCAGTCCTGAAGTCATCCATAACGGAGCTGCATAATTTATAATGTCGATACTTAACGAGTAGGCATGCCTCGTTTTATTGCGCTTCGCAGATATTGTGTTTTTTACGAATTGAAGGTTTGTGGCAACCCTGCGTCGAGCAAGTCTATCGACGCCATTTTTCCAACAGCAAGTGTCACATTTTGGTAATTCTCGCATTGTTTTTAGACATAATGCTATTGCACACTAAATAGACTACAGTATAGTGCAAACATAACTTTTATATGCACTGAGAAACCAAAAAAATCGTGACTCGCTTTATTGCGGTGGTCTGGAACCGAACTCGCAATATTTCCGAGGTATGCCTGTATACGTTTCCATCCGTAAAATTCGGCTGTCTTGTTTGAATGAGCCTCATTTAGTTCCAGGTTCACATGCAGAAAGATTTTAAAAACGGGTTTATGCCTTCCTGCACAGGTAGTCTGCTTGCAGACAGCGCTTGGATTTAACCTAGATGCCGGTTTTATCGGGTATCGCGGAAAAGTGCCCTACACTGTCTCCAGATCAACACACGCTTTTAATAAAAACTACTCTTTTAAAATCGGTTGTAATGTCACATGATGCATCCGTAGTACTTGATGCGACTCCTTACTTATTTTTATGGAAGGCGGTGGTGATTACTATACCATAACATTCAGTAACCCCGAATTTATGAATTGTGTGGCTGTGTGCGCGCGCGCCCGTGTGAATAGATTTGGTCTTATCATAATTAACTATTGCATTCCTAAACATCAACAATTAACAGAACTTAGTAACAATACGTAATGTGCAAATTTGGAGGCACAAACCGAAACTGTACGATAACATTTGGATACGTTTCGCACGTCAATGAGTATAGAAACAAGAAAGTCAACAAAAACATAAACCAATTCTTACAACCTGCAAGAGGTTATCAAACCTTTCAAAGATCTGTAGCCAGATTCACCCTTTCCCATCAACCTGCGGACCACAGGTTGTTTAATGTAATTAACTGAAACTCGGCAATTCATTTTAACTTATCGCAAAGAGGTTCACATTTTAGGCCCATTAGGAATTTTGTAAATATATTTGATTTCCTATTCTAATTAAGTAATAGCTTAAAACTACGTATAACCTCTGTAACTTACGCGGTAATTATATTTTTGGAGGATTTGAGGTTTTCACGGAGCTGGGTCTGAAGATGGGCTTGTTGCGCTGTGTTCCACCAGACTACACGGCGCAACAAACCAGAAGACAACCATGCAATTACGTTTTACTTCATACAGAGTGGTATATGACTACAAACTTTTACGCGGATCGTACCAACTATTTCGGCGGACAGCAGGCTGAAAATCCCTTTCCGCCATCTCATGACTGCGTGTCCTTCTCCACGAAAATGTGGAACAAATGGCTGGCTTCTTATGTGATACGGAGCCTGTTTCATACAGAGCTAATTTGAAGTCGAATAAGGTGAATGCGCATGTACGTGGGAAGAAGTTCTCGAGGCCTATTTCGACTTGTGGAAAACTGTTGTGATCTGTACTTGCAAACAATTCCTTTAAAATTATGTTCAGTGCAGTTTTTGTGTTAGTTCAGGTGAAGACGCGTGTTTATGAAAGAAGGGTTTAATGTTCAACTACGCGGTTTCAAAGTAAAATGTTTTACTCGTTTTACCTTATTCTAGCGAACATGATACGCAGTCAAAACAAATTCTCCTCTCATCCCACTCGTTTTTAAACACGCGGAGAAAATGTTCCTGTCTGTCCTTCAATCATTAGATGCTATCACTCGTTTACTTATCCTGTTACTAAAATGCTGTCCGCCTACAACTCTACATAAACGTTAGGAAAATGTGCTCAACACTTACGAAAAAATAATAATATTACACCACAAGTCTCAAGATTATAGTCGCGAGTAGTACACGACTTTGTTTACATAGCCTCGCATCCTATTTGGAATGTCAAATTTAAATTCATGTCGATTATGGTCTTCTGGGTTGTTGGTAGTAC
>NW_019060331.1:53090-66836 GCF_000696155.1 Zootermopsis nevadensis | reverse complement strand
GCAGGAATGTAAAATAAAAAATGGCCTAAACTCAGAACCAAATATACATACTGAAACGATACGTCACCGTCAAATGGAGTAACACACATCTCAGCAGAGTTATTTGTAATGATGATACATAAAGTGCGTTGTTAATTGTACTCAAGAGACACATGGTATAACAGGGCTCAGCTATGACTGAATGATTACGGAATACACACACGACGAATACTGGGCCATGCTCATAACCCACGGTGACTGTAATAGTCGAGATGGGAATGCTGTACAGAAATACGCTCTACGTTATCCTGGTGGACATCATCCAGCCGTTAACCTGTTTCGATAGCTGTAGCAGCTTCTTCGTGATACAGGACGTGGAACATGTACGGTACGGTACATATGAATGCAGGTCGCCCAGGTAATGTTCGGGCACCGCCCAGTTGTGGAACGAGAGCCGAAGAAGCCTACGCGATGTCGAAAGAGAATTGGAAATATCCAACCCAGGGTCGCCGCCGTCCTTCGTGACGAGCAACTTCATCCACAGCACTATTCGCGGAGCGCACGTTTCCAGTAAGTTTCCCTGGGGCCGTTTACAGAAACAAAACACAATTTCATGGAAATATTTATTGCAACAGATACAGCAAGTGTCCAGCTATTTTTCAACATATTCGCCACCAGAATTGAGACATTGGTCATACCGTGGGACCAACTTTTGAATACCTGTGTCGTAGAAGTCGGCCGCCTGGGATTGGAACCACTGTGTGACAACCATCTCCGCCTCTCTGTCATTCTCAAAACGCTGACACTGACCGGACAGGAATTTCTTGAGGTGTAGGAAAAGATGAAAATCACTAGAATCGAGGTCCGGGCTGTAGGGTCAATGATTAAACACCTCCCAGCTGAACTCCTGCAGGAGACTTGCTGTCCGTCGAGCCGTGTGCGGCCTAGCGTTATCACTGACCGCACTTCACAGTCGGCGGGAGCTGGAATAAGAACCTCCATCTTCAACAGCTGCAACGATGCTACTGTGAGAACGCGGGAGGTGCCGTTAGTGCATGCGCCATGCTACGTCATTGCTCTATCACGTACGCACAGTCGCTTCGCGCAATATAAGGTTTGCTAGCTGTGGGACGAGTGGGAAACTTACTTTGAGGACGCGCCTCGTACCTACATCAACATGCTGCTGGTAAGCCCTTTTTACAGAACGAGACGAAGCTTGTTTTACGCATGAGGGTGTGTTCAACGTCTACAACAGTCACCTCTGGGCACGGGATAATCCTCGTGCTGCCCGCGAACGTAAGTAACACGTCCGCTTCAGCGCCAGTGTTCGGGCTGGTATCGTCGCGGACATTGTCGTGGACCCCTATCTGCTACAAGACAGGCGGACTGATCAACGATATCGAAATTTTCTGGAATCTGTTCTATTGAAGCTGCTTAAAGATGTGCTTCTAGCTGTGAGGCAGGGGCTGTGGTTTCAGCAAGACGGAGCTCCATCGCACTATGGGGAAGACGTCTGGCTGTGGTTGAAAGCGACATATCCAGGAAGGCGGACGCGGAGGGCCGATTGCATGCTTCCTGGGTCGGCGGATCTAACTCCGATGGATTATTTCCTTTGGGGGCACGAGAAAGAGAATTTTACGCACTCCTTCACAGGATTATTGAAGATCTAGTGGCAAGACTTCAAGCAGCTGCCACATCGGATAATGCCAATATTTTAAGTCGTGTTCGAGATAATGCCATGCGGCGCACCGCAGTCTGCCTTGAAATGTACGCAGGCAGCTTCGAATGGCTATTGTAACTACCAGGCACCCATGGTTTGATTATTTGATAGCTTACCATGTGACGCTGATATGTATCACGAAAATTAAACGTCACAGGGCATATGTTGTACAATATTCTCGACATGCTTTTAACACTACGGTGAGCTTGTGCGCGAATTTTGCTTCTATCCTGTACGAAATTAATTTGTTGGTCCCAGCTATCGAGGCAACTGGTTTCTAGTGAAAATAATACATTTCTACAGAATGGTATGAAATGTACTGACCAAGTTTAATTCTTTATTTAACATATACGGTTAGGCAAAATAATCTCATTCAAATATCATTACAATCAACGTCTCAGTCCACTTATACTACGACGTATTCAATGTATTTGCCCTCAAACCTTTTTAATAAGGTTTCAGAAATTAGTGTCGAAGTCCTGCCACTTTGAGAGTAAAAGTCAAAAACTGATCCTGTCTTGCAACATTTCTTGACTAGATTTGAAATTATGTGCGTGTCCGGTGAAACCTTGACGCTCAACTTTACCTGGGGCACTCTTCTGACAATTTTGAGATGAGCTTCGTCGAGTATTTCTAAACATGTTAACGAGATGTGAAGTTGCCTGCAAGAACAAGTAAGTCACTTTGAACATCTTCTGTGATTTAAGGTAAGAACAATTAATGTAATAACATGTATTAGTGACGAGAAATATTCGTAGTTTGCTGTTACTAGCGGCACTGAAACTGATTCGCCGGTCACCCACCGGAAGAACGCGCACGACTCCCGCCGACATCAACAGAGCGCCGGCCGACCACGAAATGCAAGCACGACCGCAGCCTCATAAATTGTAGACCCGGTAAAATAAGTTTCAGATTAACCAGAAGAAAATCCTTGGGATCATTTACGACTGAAAGAGACTTACAGCAATAACTAATCTATAGCGATGAATACCAGAATCTTGAAAAGAATAATTCGAATGGGCGTCTGCACTAGGCAATTACATTAACGGGCATTGTACTTAGTAAGACTCAGATGGACACTTCAATAACAGATTATAAATATAAGCAACCTATGACAAAAGTAAAAACGCCACATCACTCATGATACGTCAAAGACCCCGTAACGTATTTACACAGTATCTAACCCATCCTTCGTACTTCAGACCTGAAGACGGAAGCATCATGTTCCTCCGAAACGTCGACAGACAACCATAAACTGCACGGTATACTATAAAACTCAATCGTGTAATCCCAAACGCATATACGAAAATTCGGAGAGAGTTTACAGTTTATCTTGTCTTAGTGTTTCCAACTTCCGCAATAACGTCAAATTTGAAGGTTACAGTAGACCTACACACATAAGTATGTCACGTGTTTAACATCACCATCTAGAAGCACCGCTCTCAAAAACTAACGGGAACTTCCTGTTATTCTAATGTAACTCTTATTCTGAATTACAAAGCAGAAACGCTCGTTCTGATTTGTGTTGCTACGAGACACTTCCTCTTGCAACCCATTTCCCACAGCTATAACCAAATGTGAATCTGTATCTTCTGTTGCTTCATTGTTCTGAGAACGGTAGGGGGTACTTCCCGTGCGTACGTAAAATTGAACTTCCGGTTCTTTGACTCATGTCGTATTTCAGCTTAACGTTCTTTCGAGCGGAAACACGGGGTCTGATCACACTGTGTTTCCCATACCAAGCACCAATATACATCTTTCTCAGACGCTGGCATACCATGTCACTTGCTCCGGAAGAGCTAATTTTACCTGCCGTCTTACTACTCCGTTCCATTCTGAACCAGCTGTTCCCAGCCACATTCTGCAATACAGAATGTCTGACAACTACGTAAAATGTTTCAACTCACCCACACACAAGCCAGCGTGTTTAACACACTTATCACATATGTGTTCATACACATGTGTGTATGCACACAAGCAAACAGACGGATACAGATGAAAAAATGTGAAGATATTATTTGAAAAGTGCAAACTCACGCATTAGGACCTTGGTCCTCCGAGTTATGATCCATAACCACATTACCACCGCCAAGTAAACCCTAATATTCTTTCCGGCATCCAATTCGTACCGTCTTAACAGACCTAGAATCATAAAGGAGTGAAGGAAATTACGTTCTTCGCTTTGCCAAAGACTTTCAACAAAACTTGAACATCGTTGAAGGCTTTACATTCATACGAACAGCCACAGTGTTCAATTTCCTCTGTCTGCGTGTGTATGTGTACAGCGGCCAGAACTAAAGAGCCATTAGTTTGTGGGTTTAGGGAAAAAATAAAAAAACCGATACAGGAACTGAACCAACAACCAACAAAAAAAAAGTTAAAAGTTTGGATGGACGTGAAACGCAGTTTCATCAGGAACGCTGAGCTGTCATGCCACGCCTACGTACAGTATTTATGATCTGACGACCGATACTTCGTGTCTGACATTCAAAATCGTTTGGTGTAGTGAGCACGTGCATTGCACTCATATTACTCTTCTGCGCACGTCGGCTACCAACAAATGAAATGTGACTTCTTTCGTTTACATCGGGATTAAACCAAACAGAAATCAAGCAGTAACCGACCATGACCTCCGGCCGCTCAGACTTCTTCCAGTGACAGACTCCAGATGAGTAGGTATAGTCGGCGCAGTAGTTTTTGGCCGGTGGAGAAGCTAGCGGACGGGCCTAGTCTGTGTACCTGAGGTGGCACGGTCAGTGTATTTCTTTTGTTTGGGCGTTCAGTCCGATAAGCTCCTCCGTGCAGTCAGCGTTATACTATCGCAAAAGAGACTCGCTCCTAGCTTCCCGCCTTGAAAATTCCACCGGCCAAAAACTACTGCGCCGACTATACATTCCCTCTCGCCTGAAGACTGAAATAGAGCCAGTTTCCGAAACGTGGGTTTTCTTTTAAACAAAGACTGTGTAAAAAGTCCAGATAGCAAATAATTTTAAGTACAACAAGCTACTGAATCTATACCTGTGGTCCAAATCTAGCCAAGATAAAAGATACCGTTAAATCAAAAGCAGTGTATTGGGTGAAATTCTTCGAAGGTGTCCGTTTCAAACGCGGAGATTACAATGTGTCAAATGAATTGAAAGATGCCAATGAATTATGAGAGAGTTGAGATGTGGATGGAGTTTGCTGTGGTCTATTGGGAGAGCTATGTAAACAATCAATCGAGAAGCTAGTAGCTCGGCCGATATTCGAAAACGGGGCTGCAATGCCCCGTGCTATAAAACTGTGAGTCTGCTATATGAAACAGACAATCAAATGGGGCATATAAAGTAACCGACAGGAATGATGGCGGATGTAGTGCAGAGAGAGCGCGAAATATAAATTGCGATGTTGCCATCGGTCGCCCTCGGTGGACTAGTGGTTAGCGTGCTCGCCACTGGACCCAAGGTTCGCGGGTTCAATCCCGGCCGAGTCGATGGATTTTTAAGGGTGATAAAAATCCGTAGCACAACTTCCTTCGGAGGGGAAGTAAAGCCACGGTCCCATGTCGTAGATTTATGGCACGCAAAAGGTCCTTGCGAGCAAAATTAAGCGGCCATTCTGACCCCAAGTCTCGCCTGATTCACTGCTTCACTGCTAGATGGCTATGGCAGTCAAATCATGAGTGAGTAGAATTTGTGCAGTCAGTGGGCTGGCTAGTCACTCACTACTCTTCAATGCACGCTTTAAAAAAAGACTATGAAACCTCCGAAAGGAGGCCCTATGCTCCACTTAGGAGTTACAGGAATTATCTATCTATGTTGCTATAGCCAAAAAATCTTCCACTGGTAAAATCGCACGCTTCTGCAGTATGATCCTGCACTTTGGCGCCAACGTGTGTTGACATGACAGCGTCTGCTTCACGACAGAAGCAACTAAATACTTGAAAGCAAACTACCGGAGCGAGCTTACAGCAAGTGACGAGTTGATTGGCTGACGAGTGCACGTGAAGATGTGCAGAAGCGTAAAACCCTCAGCCGCCATACTTTTGCTGTCGGTCGCTACAGCAGAACGAGTTACGGTCATACAGCTGCATAGGAATCCCGTTGAAATCTCGACCGTAAACAGGCAATCATCGTTAAGAGAGAACATCTTAAAATGGGCTGCATTCACCATTATGATTCGTCGTCACAGTTGTTTCATCCAGAACTAACATTTCTACAAGCAGCATTCAGACATAACGATGCTTTAAGTAGGTAGAATAAGACGGACAGGAATATTTACGTAAGCTGAAAATACATACTTGATGACAGTCATCATCACTATTAAAATATTTTCTTCTCTAGTCTCTTTTGAGGTCAAACAAACACAACTTGACGTAACACAGTTTCGTCAGGCTGCACAGCTACATAATAAATACATGTCCGTGTTGACGGATTTCTCACGGCATCGCTAACTTTCATGGAACTCTTTTTTACAATTATTGATGAATGACTTGATATTAGCGTCCGAGTTTATTAATCTTTGCTTTCTTTTCTTGCGTTATAATCGGCGGCTTTGAGGAGCACGCTTCAGTTCCAACTTCCTTCCCCACAACTTTCACCCATTTCTTCCCATGATTATCATTACGAAAATACCTGAAATGTTTCTTTCTGAGATGCTAACAAGCGTTCAGTTAGTCAAGAAATTCTTCGCCTTTTTTGCAACCCCAAGGTTCACTGCCGTCTCACAAGATTTCGCCACAGGTTCAAGTCATTAGCAACGTATAACCAGTCCACACCCGTGTAAACACGTTTTCGAGTCGGATGTAACGAGCCACGCTACAGCTGAACTGTCATAGCACATTCTGTTTTCTGAACACTATTTCCGCTCTAGTACGGCCGGCCCCTTCCTCGATTCGCCTCAATACGAGACATGTGAACCTATGTTCTAGCCCACTTCACTCGTCGATATTAATAACCGGTACTGCTTGTTGGAGGAGGAGGGGGGGATGAAGGAATAACAATGTTAATGACACGTCACCACAGCGACATTCGAGACGATGAACAGGCAATGGAATTCCAGCTCGAGGAGAGACACTGATTTCCTTTTATTACGCACGTTTCATGTTGTAAATAGTTAATTTACATGATGGTATGCTGCTCTCACGTCCGGGACACAACTCGTCAGGGCTAGGTTTTCTTTCGCATTCCAACACGTCAAATACGCACAAAGCCATGTGACGATTCTTTGAGGTCAAAACTTGAATCGTTCGGATTATGAGAATGCTGTTGTGCAGAGTAAATAGCAAAAGGATCTTAACCCTCTACTTACAGCAATCCAAAAGTTTAGTGGCCCATATATTTGTACATTTACCGGGTCTTCAATTTATGCGGCAGCGGTCATGCTTGCATTGCGTGCTCGGCCGGCGCACTGTTGACGTCGGCACGACTGGTGCGTGTTCTTCCCGTGAGTCACAGGCGAATCAGTTTCAGTGCCGCTAGTAACAGCGAACTACGAATATTTCTCGTCACTAATACATGTTATTCCAACCTTAATGTCATGAAGAGGATGTTCATGCAACTGATGTGGATTTTCGGAACTGTAGTAGCGGTTGTTTTGAGTGTTGACATATCCACTTAAATGCAGCCATGCTTCATCACTAAAAAAACAATAACTCTGGATTAACAATCCCATCTTGCACAGATCGTAACAACCAATTGCAGAAACGAATCCTATCACCACTGTCAGGATTTGTGAGTCTCTGAACAACAGTGGTCTTATATGGTCGCAATTTCAGAAGTCTCGTTGCTGTATGAGCAGATCCCAATGACACGCCAGATTGTTTAGCTAAACGTGCCAAAGATTTCCTTGGACTTTTTTCTAAGAAAGCCCCAATTTCATCCAATTTCTCTTCCGTCAATACAATCCGTTTACTGTTCTTCTTTTTATCCAAAAACTGATCCCGTACTACGAAATTTTTTTTACTAATCTCTCTATCATGGACCTGCTAGGAACACTTACACCGGGAAAATGTCTACGATATTTAAGGCGGCATATTCCGTAGGATGAATATTTGGCATATGTTTCGACTAAGAACACACGTTGCTTAATCCTATACACCATATTATCAACGTCAATCCGCAACGAGAGACGCAATGAAACTGATTCGCCGGTGACTCATGGGAAGAACGCGCTATCTCTCTCCCACACCAACAGTGCGCCGGCCGAGCACGCAATGTAAGAATAACCGCTGCCGCATAAATTGAAGACCCGGTATAATGGCAGCTTCATCGCCATATCTTTGATATTACATTGGATTTTAAATTAGTATTTTCAAACCAAGTAAAATTCATAAATTCTATTCAGACAGGCGGCGAGATTTCTTATGTAGGTGATCCGTCCTCGTAATCAATTGTTCATACCTCGGCCCCTAGCCTAAAACCCACTGAATCCTAAAATTGTGTTCCCAGTTTGTGGAATTGGTTCCGACATGTGTTCGCGCAATCTTGCTTTACAATAACAGGCTTATATGAACGGAGTGACACATAATTCCACAAAAGTAAGGAATCTAAGCTGCTCAAAAAAAACAGCACAAGAGAGCTACTTAATGCAATACAACTGACACTAACGAATTTATTATTTCAATTCACAAGTCAAGGTTATTACTAGACAGAAGCCATCAATATCGCACAAGTTTTGACACGCGAAACCACCATATACAAACCATTCCTGGGACAAATAAAAACTTCTTTGCTCTGAAGACTGACACACAATTTGTTACAAAACAGGTTGTTCTATCTTTATCATCGAGTTCGGAAGTGACTTCCGCTTATACAAAGAGCAGCCGATGTTTTCAAGGTTTCTAGTGCACGAACCTCTTCAATCTCACTGATACACTTTGTCCACGGTCTGTTCAAAGTTCTGGTTCACTGAGCACGAGAACAATGGTATTCCAATTGTATTCGTAAAAGAAGTGCAGGATAATTTTCGTAATATAATGCGTCAGATTCAATTGCCCATTCTTAAGCCCTGGAATAAGTACGTGAAATCAATGGTAAACAAAGATTGAAATTAATGGCCCTTAGACACTTCTTGAATGTTTGACGGACAGTCAATCAATTTGAGAACTTCTCCGTCCTTTTAATTATACAAGATAATTAATTATAAATGTTCTCTACACTTTCAAAAATATATTTCAAAGAGGAACGCAATAAATAATAATGAAATTTCTATGGCACAAACAAGAACATTCAAAGTTCTGATTATCACTTATCCTATTTAAATGAGAGCCCCACTAGTGAGGTCAAGACAATAATCAATATCATTTGAGCTGATTCGTTATGTGTTAAGTATTACGTATATGGCTTACTTATTATTCAGAATAATTTTTGAAAAGTGTAAAGACCATTTATATTGTTCTGTATACTGTGAGGCAATGTTTAAACTCGATTTGGCATTGTTATTGTTCAGTTGTTTTGGCTTTTGCCTCTAGGTCCGGGACGTGTAACCCTGTCGCCATTTACCACAAGTGTCGAGTTTGCCATTTTTGGCTACAACAATAAAATGTACCAAACCTTTTTCTTGACGGCGTGTGCTGGTCGCAACTTGACATTTCATATTCCGCCTTTTGAATGACGCAATGACGCAATGCAGCTAGCCAACACTCCCCTCCACACACTTTCCCCACACTCAATTTCATCCCTGCAGTTTGAGTCTAGACCCAACCTTAAACGGGTCCCGCTACGTGCCGTAAAGGCGCTTGGGGGGAGTGGAGGTATAGCTCCTCTCTTGCTTGACCTCGGCACTATATGGGGGTGAGTGGTCAGAATCACGCCCCGGCCGGCTTTACCCCCGGGAAAGAACCCCGGTACCCATTGTAGAGAAGGCTGGGTGGGCCCCAGAGCCGGTCTGGACGCAGAGGCTAGAGGAAAAATCCTCTGCCCCCGTCGGTGATCGAACCCCGGCCGTCCAGCCCGTAGCTAGTCACTATACTGACTGAGCTTTCCCGGCTCATACCTTAAACGGGTGATAACTACAATTTTACATTATTTTAAAGCCACTCACAAAAACTGTTATAATTGTTTAAAAGAAATAAATTTTCACACCTAGAATTCAGATATTCAGCCAATATTTGTGCAACTTGCCAGACGGGAGACCTGTCAAATTTCGCATTAAATTTTGATTTTCAATTTGAACAATTTGTTTCATCATTTGAATTTGCGTTTGAGGAAGTTGAAACTGAGAAGTCAAAATGTACATGTTTTGAATAAATTTGTTCGAAGTGTTATTTTTTAAATTTTCATTTTAGCAACCCAATTTATCAATTTTCGCAAGGTGTGGCAAATTTTATTTCTCATTCGGCAGACCTGTGGCTACTTTGCAAAATAGGTTGCCCAACTCTGCTCTAGGTAGCCATCCTGGTCTGTGTTATCTGACAACAACAGAAAACAGACATCCACATGTTACGCGACCTTGCACACAGAATGAGTTTTCATTCTGCTCCCAGCGACAGAACAGCCTAATGGCGACCGGCAGAAAAACTAAGAATAAATCTGGAGGTACAGACAAGGTCACCCATTTTGCCCCGACGATTGTGGAGATCAGGAATCGATAACCTTTCTTGGGTGAAAGGAAAGTGAGATGCTCATAATTTACAGAGAAACCACATGAATCTGCCGAAAAAATATGCCAGATTACGATTATGTTCTTGTATATCCTACATCAGCTGGTTCAAGAGGAAATATCGCGTGGGTGTAGCACATACCCTCGGTTTACGAACGTTCGATTTACGAACATTCGCTATAACCAACGTAACAATTCATTCAAAATTTCATTAAGTCGCCAATAGATAAGAGTTCCTTATAAAACGAAATGCCAAATGTATAGTGAACATAATTGTAAGATTTAAATAAATAAACGTTTAAAAAATGTACTTATAATAATAATTAAAATTAACAAGTACGATATGTATTATTATTCTTTTCTTATTTTATTTTACGTTACGTATCGTATACTATAAACCATAACACATATATTATAATAAAAGTATTGTATAGTCCAGAGGTTCCCGAACTTTTATACCTTGCGCTCCCCTTAAAACATTTCATAAATTTCATGCCCCCTTCCAGAACAAGTCCAAGCAAACAGATTTGACAAAAATTTGGCTATGAGTATACATTTTTTTTATAATTTAGTATATATTATTCAATGCATTTAATTTAAAAACTGTAATAAAATACGCTTCATACCTGGATTAGTGGGATGGGTCTCTAACTGTACGTAGACTTATATTGCCGTTTACGTCCTAAAACCGCTCTACGAGTCTCAATTGTACAGTACTGTAAGACAAATAAACTGCCTCAATCAAGCAAATGATGTTAAAAATGTTTCTCCGGGGGGGGGGGGGGGGGGCACCACACTTTGGGAACCTCTGATATAGACCATTCGATGTTTAGTACATGGTTTTAATGTTTTAAAATTGCTGCTGACGTATACGATACGTATCGTAAAATCTCAGGAATGCAGGATACACATAACGAACAAAAACGTATAACGAACAACGTCTTGGAACGGAACTCGTTCGTAAACCGAGAGATGCCTATAATCGGACAATTAAAACTCCTTACTAATATTCTAACATTCTGAAAAGCATCTCAAAACCCTTCCGAGGACACCAAGGTGCCCGCAAGCAGACGGATGGCGATCCCCGGGGACGATAAAGATGGAGGGCGCAGTATCCGAGTCACTCACATTTGAGGTCGACACCAATTTTCATTCTTGATCCAGCCGGTCTCGATCCAGAGAATAAGATAGTTCTAAGACCTAGAATGGGCACATGACGAGACATTTGGGTGTGTGGTAACTCAATGTTTTCCTATAAATCATATTATACTACCTTCTCAAGCAATACACAATTCAGAACGGTTTCGTATTCTTAATTATTGCATAAGATGATTGTCAGGATCCTACTCAGCCTCACAACAAATGTTCACAGTGTGTTGTGTTTCTAGCATTCTTTCATATTAAATTGCGTTACTACATTCTCCCGTTATCGTTCGTCTACCTGTTTATCTAAACTGTGTTATGTTCATGAATGTTACAAGTCATTCATCGATTACTGCCTTGTCTATGCGCCTTGCACCAATATTCCCCATTCTTCATCTATTAATAAAACTCAACAACAAAAGAGACTTCTACTGAATTAAGATATACTATGAAGATTTCTGTCTTCTGGGTTGTTGCGCTGTGTAGTCTGGTCGATGTTTACCAACATTTCAGAGGTCATTCTGCCGCCATCATCAGGGCGATGAAGATTTCTGTCTTCGGGGTTGTTGCGCTGTGTAGTCTGGTCGATGTTTACCAACATTTCAGAGGTCATTCTGCCGCCATCATCAGGGCGATGAAGATTTCTGTCTTCGGGGTTGTTGCGCTGTGTAGTCTGGTCGATGTTTACCAACATTTCAAAGGTCATACTGCCTCCATCATCAGGGCGATGAAGATTTCTGTCTTCGGGGTTGTTGCGCTGTGTAGTCTGGTCGATGTTTACCAACATTTCAGAGGTCATTCTGCCGCCATCATCAGGGCGATGAAGATTTCTGTCTTCGGGGTTGTTGCGCTGTGTAGTCTGGTCGATGTTTACCAACGTTTCAGAGGTCATAATGCCTCCGTCATCCTCACCGCTCTGAAAACCTTAAATCATACATAAAATATACTAGTTCCCGCCACAATTCATTACTTCGATACTTCCAGGTGGATACAAACAGCATTAATTACAAGAATCTAATTTCCGTACATTTCCGGTTGCACGTTCATCGTCCTCTTGTTACCGGAAGCAGTGCAGCCAGGCATACATGATGAACTGTCTTCCTTCACACTCCAAAGATTACGAGCACACGCGACCACCACAACAATACAAAGGGCCCCTGGAATAGCTTTGCTGGAGAAGAAGAGAAAATGTTTTTTTTCGTTGCCTAGGAGCATCATTTGCATGCCTGAGGGACATACCGCACAAATATTTCCGAAGCATTGTTTAAAATCATATCTTCAGGCTTTCGAAGGCTCAATATCCAAAACGCTGTATAACAGGGCGTCACAAAGATATTCCTACCAGTATTCTTCCATTGGACTTCAACACACCGCGCTCTAGATACTTGAGACCCATAACAGCGCATCTATTAACGTGGTGAGATTTCAGGTTCTCGCAGCAGCGAGTATGAATAACTGATTTCTGGGATGTTGCACGGTGTAGTCCGGCAGAAGTTTACCGACGTTTCACAGGTGCCACCACACCAAATTATATGACGCAATATCCCAGTAGACACTAATCTTCATCTTTCAACATATTTCCCATTCCTTCTACGCTGTGACTGCAAAAATGTGTCATTCTTTCATCTGTTATACAAATGCCAATTTTGTGTTTTACCGCTTGTTTACAGAGTTTCGTGTAAATTCTCATTACAAATTGTCTGAAAATATTATCCCTCCCACACTTGTATTGAAGTCTCCTAACAAACTGTTCATAAGATACTAAAGGAATTGTTTGATTAGATGTTCCTCATAAAGGCTGTCCTTGTTATAATCACATTCACCCTCAGTTCATAGACGAAATTTCAGAACAAAAGGTATACCATCAATAACCTCAGAGACAATATCGCTAACAAACTGTACAGCCTGCTACTGCTAATAGTGAACTCAGTCAACACTTGCTGGCCGCTGATTATAAATTAAAAGAATGCATCTCTGAAAACTTCACGGGGTTAACTTTATAATATAATAAACATATCAAAAATCTAGTATTAAATGTATAAAGGACATAAATACCCTTTTCCATTAGGTGTTAATTTTTACATCTTTAAATAAGTACAGTATCATTATGGATCTCAAAGAAATACACTAACTAGTTAATATCTGAACTAAATCATGGCTAATGGTTTGTGATGACGATGATAAACTTCTGTATATCAAATCTAAAACTTCTTGACGATGGTGAAGAGTCAATTGAATAAAAATTTACTTGGATATTATCCATCGTCTAGTAATGAAACGTAAAAAACGTAAAACGACGTTTCGGAGATGAGGCTCTATCTCCG
>NW_019060331.1:38407-51612 GCF_000696155.1 Zootermopsis nevadensis | reverse complement strand
CTTTGGCAACATTTGATGCACACGCCATTCCGAAATCGCAGGAGGGTCGGTGTAATGCACTACCAAAACGCCCGTAACTAAGAAACAAATGCTAATTCGATGATGCCGGCTGGCACACTGATTCACTATGAATGTAGGCCGCACCCCCTAGCGGCAGAAGCTCGTACTACATCCGGTTCGCCCTCTATTGACACAGTCTGGAAACCTTTCCGATCGCACCTCGTACGTGTATTTGTTTTTAACATTTTTGTCTCGCTTTAGTCATTTATGTGTTCAAAATTAATGAATCGAAGGAAGCAAACAGAATTTCAGTGATTGCAGGTCCCAAACAAAACGAATGCGAAAGTCTATGTAACGTGAGACGTGAAACTAGTAAAACCCTTAGGAATAAGAAAAGGGAATATTTGAAAGGCAAAATTATTGAGCTTGATACAAACAGTAAGAACAAAAATATCAGAGGTCTGTACAGAGGTATGAATGATGTTAAGAAAGGATATGAACCTCAGACTAATTTGGTAAAAGATTATAATGGCAATTTACTTGCAGATCCAATAAAAGTTTTGAATAGGTGGAAACATTTCTTTAACCAGCTCTAAAATGTTTATGGGACTGATGAGGTTAGACAGTGTGATTAAGTCAAGATGAATGAGATGGGCGGTGCATGTGGCGCGAATGGATTGGGCGAGAGGTGCTCACCGGGTATCGGTCGGGAAGCCTGAGGGGTAGAGACCACTGGGGAGACCTAGACGTAGATGGGAGGATAATGTCAGGCGGGATCTATGGGAGATAGGAGTTGAAGGAAACTGGATTTTGTTGGCCCAGGACAGGGTCCGGTGGAGGGCTTTGACTGGTTTGTTCTCCAGAAGACTGCCTCAGTTACGATTAATAATATTATAGTAACCGTTATTTGATTTTTTTAATATGCTACTTTAATTTTTGTATAATCATTCCAATATTCAACCGTCATAATGAACTTGTCAAAGTCGCGGCACAGCGGTTCGGAATCGTGTCTACTAAGACAATTTCGGGATATTGTATTTTTCTCAGCCATAATTTGCAGAAATTTGTGAATATTCTGTGTTACAGGTTGTAGAACTCCGTTACGTGTCGAAGATTGTTACTTTTCTAAGGAAAGTTTTAACTACAGTTTGGGAACCAGTACTTTTTACTGTAGTTTATAAAAAGGACACTTAGCCATTGTATTTTCATCGCTTATCAATTCGTTAGCAATGAAATTTAAAATATCAACATACACTGCAGGTGTATTTCAGGTTATCACGGCGGCAAGTATGAAGATTGCCGTCTTTGGGATGTAGTTTAGTCTTGTTGCAAGGCGCATAGCTTATTCCTGGCCCTGATGATGGGACAATTAAAAACCTCTGAAGCGTTAGTAATCTTCTTTCTGACTACACGGCACAACATACCAGAAGACAGGCATCGTGGTAGTATGTAATTTGTCGGATGATATTATAATTACCGTCACAGACTTTGATCTTGTAATCTAGAGCCCCGTGTGTTCTGAAAAACGTCGTTGCAATCAGTGTGTCATGTTCCTAGTTTGCTTGCCCCTGGCAGTGGTTCTTCCTAACAGCGTTCCAACCCAGTCGTCTGCTGTGCTGTCATCATTATAACGGTCCACAAAACTTACTTGTTTCCTTAAAGCAAAACCTGTACAGTCCTGAAGCGATCGTTGTTGGATGCTGGTTAACAACACGAGGGCTGTAGCACCAGTTCAAACAAAACGAACTTCGTGGGTCAAGGGGTACGGGGTAGCTCTGTCAATTTAGTGACTAGTTATAGGCTGGACGACAGGGATTTGTTTCCCGCCAGGGACTTATCTTTGCATCACCGCGGCCACGCTGGCTCTGGGGTCTACTCACCTTCCTACAGTGGCTCTTTTCACATGGTATAGCGGCAAAGATAGGGGGTCGAAGATCAATCTTTAGGCTGCGTTGAGGTTAAGAATGTGTGAAGATGCACCTCCGCTGTCCACATGCCAGCATGGTTTGGCGCATAATTCAGCAGGCACAACTTTACATTTACTGCGTTGGTTTCTGCACATAAACGATACCAATTCTGGCGCATTGTTCACTGACAGTTTGATAATTAATTATTAGCTGTTAACGAGATTCCCTATCATTTGAAACCAGAAGTTTATTGAATAAAAATTTACTTGGATATTATCCATCGTCTAGTAATGAAACGTAAAAAACGTAAAACGACGTTTCGGAGATGAGGCTCTATCTCCGTCTTCAGGTTCCTACTCAGTTGGGCCCACTAGATAGAGCTAATCCCTATCTCCGGAACCTGAAGACGGATATAGAGCCTCATCTCCGAAACGTCGTTTTACGTTTTTTACGTTTCATTACTAGACGATGGATAATATCCAAGTAAATTTTTATTCAATAAACTTCTGGTTTCAAATGATAGGGAATCTCGTTAACAGCTAATAATTAATTATCAAACTGTCAGTGAACAATGCGCCAGAATTGGTATCGTTTATGTGCAGAAACCAACGCAGTAAATGTAAAGTTGTGCCTGCTGAATTATGCGCCAAACCATGCTGGCATGTGGACAGCGGAGGTGCATCTTCACACATTCTTAACCTCAACGCAGCCTAAAGATTGATCTTCGACCCCCTATCTTTGCCGCTATACCATGTGAAAAGAGCCACTGTAGGAAGGTGAGTAGACCCCAGAGCCAGCGTGGCCGCGGTGATGCAAAGATAAGTCCCTGGCGGGAAACAAATCCCTGTCGTCCAGCCTATAACTAGTCACTAAATTGACAGAGCTACCCCGTACCCCTTGACCCACGAAGTTCGTTTTGTTTGAACTGGTGCTACAGCCCTCGTGTTGTTAACCAGCATCCAACAACGATCGCTTCAGGACTGTACAGGTTTTGCTTTAAGGAAACAAGTAAGTTTTGTGGACCGTTATAATGATGACAGCACAGCAGACGACTGGGTTGGAACGCTGTTAGGAAGAACCACTGCCAGGGGCAAGCAAACTAGGAACATGACACACTGATTGCAACGACGTTTTTCAGAACACACGGGGCTCTAGATTACAAGATCAAAGTCTGTGACGGTAATTATAATATCATCCGACAAATTACATACTACCACGATGCCTGTCTTCTGGTATGTTGTGCCGTGTAGTCAGAAAGAAGATTACTAACGCTTCAGAGGTTTTTAATTGTCCCATCATCAGGGCCAGGAATAAGCTATGCGCCTTGCAACAAGACTAAACTACATCCCAAAGACGGCAATCTTCATACTTGCCGCCGTGATAACCTGAAATACACCTGCAGTGTATGTTGATATTTTAAATTTCATTGCTAACGAATTGATAAGCGATGAAAATACAATGGCTAAGTGTCCTTTTTATAAACTACAGTAAAAAGTACTGGTTCCCAAACTGTAGTTAAAACTTTCCTTAGAAAAGTAACAATCTTCGACACGTAACGGAGTTCTACAACCTGTAACACAGAATATTCACAAATTTCTGCAAATTATGGCTGAGAAAAATACAATATCCCGAAATTGTCTTAGTAGACACGATTCCGAACCGCTGTGCCGCGACTTTGACAAGTTCATTATGACGGTTGAATATTGGAATGATTATACAAAAATTAAAGTAGCATATTAAAAAAATCAAATAACGGTTACTATAATATTATTAATCGTAACTGAGGCAGTCTTCTGGAGAACAAACCAGTCAAAGCCCTCCACCGGACCCTGTCCTGGGCCAACAAAATCCAGTTTCCTTCAACTCCTATCTCCCATAGATCCCGCCTGACATTATCCTCCCATCTACGTCTAGGTCTCCCCAGTGGTCTCTACCCCTCAGGCTTCCCGACCGATACCCGGTGAGCACCTCTCGCCCAATCCATTCGCGCCACATGCACCGCCCATCTCATTCCTCTTGACTTAATCACACTGTCTAACCTCATCAGTCCCATAAACATTTTAGAGCTGGTTAAAGAAATGTTTCCACCTATTCAAAACTTTTATTGGATCTGCAAGTAAATTGCCATTATAATCTTTTACCAAATTAGTCTGAGGTTCATATCCTTTCTTAACATCATTCATACCTCTGTACAGACCTCTGATATTTTTGTTCTTACTGTTTGTATCAAGCTCAATAATTTTGCCTTTCAAATATTCCCTTTTCTTATTCCTAAGGGTTTTACTAGTTTCACGTCTCACGTTACATAGACTTTCGCATTCGTTTTGTTTGGGACCTGCAATCACTGAAATTCTGTTTGCTTCCTTCGATTCATTAATTTTGAACACATAAATGACTAAAGCGAGACAAAAATGTTAAAAACAAATACACGTACGAGGTGCGATCGGAAAGGTTTCCAGACTGTGTCAATAGAGGGCGAACCGGATGTAGTACGAGCTTCTGCCGCTAGGGGGTGCGGCCTACATTCATAGTGAATCAGTGTGCCAGCCGGCATCATCGAATTAGCATTTGTTTCTTAGTTACGGGCGGTTTGGTAGTGCATTACACCGACCCTCCTGCGATTTCGGAATGGCGTGTGCATCAAATGTTGCCAAAGACTCGCCAAAACGGCTACGGAAACCTATGAAATCCTAAAGCAAGCATTTGGGGAGTCCGCAAACTTTGGTGTGGCATTCACGTTTGTCAATAGAGGGCGAACTGGATGTAGTACGAGCTTCTGCCGCTAGGGGGTGCGGCCTACATTCATAGTGAATCAGTGTGCGAGCCGGCATCATCGAATTAGCATTTGTTTCTTAGTTACGGGCGTTTTGGTAAATTGAAAATTCAGCTAAAGGGAAGGAGATTTGAGACGATAGAAGAGATTCAGGCAGAATCGCAGATGGTGCTTGACAGGCTGACAAAGAAAGATTTCCAGGGATGCTTCCAGGCTTGGCAGCGGCGCTGGGATCGTTGTGTTCACTCCCAGGGGAACTACTTCGAGGGTGATGGATGAATGTAATACCTGAGATAAGTGTACGGGTTTTTATAGGCGTAGTCTTGAAACTTTCCGATCGCACCTCGTAGTGTGAAATGTGGCTAGAAACGGAAATTGCACAGACAGTGAATATCCGTGGAGTCGATTAGATGTATTATTTCCGTAGTTTAGACGAGTGGGTAAAAACTGCTATGTGGCCTGCTCTCAGTAAATACACACAAAGTTAAGAGGGAGGCTACTGAACTCTTTGCTAAGCTGACCGGGCACTATTATATAATTTATGGAAACAATGCATTTGCTTAAGCTTTTTGAAAGTTCACAGCACATGAATATTATAAAATTCTCTGAGACGATGGATCAAACGCGCAAACCAACGGTTACACTGACTGATGACGGAGACGGAACTAGTTTCAGAAACGTTAGTCTTTTACTCAACACTCAAGCGGATGATCGCCAGGTCTGCATAATATTTTAAAACTGATATTTTTATGAAAACTTTATGATAATTTTATTACTTATTTACAGTTTATTTAACGACTCAGGCTATATAGCGTCGAATGAGAATATGACAGTGAATAATGAATTGGAAAGGATGTGGATGGAAGCGGTTGTGGTCTAATAAAAGATAGTATCTCGGCATTTGTCTGGAGGGACTGAGGAAAACAAAAAAGTCAGGATAGTCTGTCTCCGGGAAGAGATTTGAAACAGGGACCTCCAGAATAGGAAGCATGAGTGTGAACCACGACGTTTGGACTATCTTTCTGTTTCACCACAATTTACATTTTATTCAACAAATGACATTGCTGAAAAATAAGTTTGCATTCTAGTGTACTTCAAAACAGAAATATCCTTAATGTGCCGAGAGTATCAAAAGGTGCTCTAAGCAGTGCATCCAAACTTCTTCAGCTCCTGCACGAGTGGGGCGCAGTGACTGACAGTGGGAGAGTTCTTCGCGTTTCTCGAGGTGGCTGAAGGTGGCGCCACAGTCAGCAGACCGTCTGAAAGCTCCTATTTAAAGTACAGTATATCGTGAGGAGTGGAGTCCACCCTGAATGACGCTTTTCGTGTTTTCACGCAACTATTAGGAAAATGCCAGGGTATCTGGTTATAATTCAAAGGGGGCACGGTCCTCAATCATAGTGGCCTTCAAGCGAAGTGATACTCCTCAGCCAAGTCGCGGGGGCAATCAGCCAAAGCAATTCTCGCCACTTCTGGGCTCAAATTCCAGAGAGCCATCCAACCAAAATCATTTTCACAAAGGACAAGTTGGCTGATAGGATGATGTCCCACAAGCAGTAACAGACTCGTTTGAAAAAGTCAAGGCTTTCCGTCATGACAAAATCCCATCTGGGAAAGCACAATCCGATTATAGTTTTAAGGCAGCAGAACAGAGTAACCTAGCAAGAAAGATGCATTTCGCTTGCGCAAGACTCAGCCCTCGGTTAGCTTTTTGGTTTGTAGTACTGTTTGATAACTTGGTGGAGTGTTCTGGTGTGGCGTGCAAGGCAGTGGATCGCCTGAAAGCAAATGAGGCGGATCTACGCTACTGACCGTTCAACGTACATTGAATCGTTCCGACCAACAAGTGATGTGTGCTGTGGTGTCAACACAATTTTCTTCCGTTCATGTTTTGTGAAACGAGCAGTTAAAAGTGTATAATGGAGTGTGCATGTCAGGAAAATAAGTTACAATCCCAGTTTAATGTTTTTAGTACAGGCAGTACGAAGAGTCACCACCGCGTGGAATACAAGAGGATGGGTGGAGGTATTGTTTCCTTTGCCTCCAACCTCGAAGAATTAGATACACTGTTAATTTTCCTATTACCACTGCAGTAGTAACCCACACTACCATGTGAGTGAACTATTAATCTTCACATAATTTTAAAATGCAGACACGTGGTTTAAACCATCAAACATTACTGCTCTTAAATGCCATTTACTAAGAAAGATATTTCCAGTTCGCATGGTCCAGACAAATATTTTTTTTTAATTGTAGCAGTACATTTAGCTAATGAACGCGGTTTCGGTTTGAAAACAAAAGCGTGGTACTTGGCCTAAATCAGTACATCGTTTCAAGTTCTCACAATCCAGAAAAAAAGTTTCGAAACCCACACTGAAAGAGAAAGGAACTGAAATCATGGTCAACTGACTGTGAGAATGAAACTGTGAAAAACCACAATTCCGAAACAGCGCTACTGCAGATTTCTTCTCTCGTGAAGCTTGGGTGACAATTCATCAGAAAAACATGATGGATGGATGTTTTTGTGTTGTGCTGTCCTGTGTACAGGTAGAGGCCTTGAGACGGGCCGATCCCTCGTCCAAGGAGTCCTACCGAATGTCTATAGATCAAACCATGAGTGATTGTCAACAACACCTTGCACCATGAAATCAAAAACGTGGACGGTGCAAATTCTAACCTTGCAGTCGGCGTTCTTCAGAATGAGTCACTGCCCTAAAATAAGCCACAAGCGATTCCAGACATGAGCCTTGAAACATTTTGTGCTAAACAGTGTTCCGAGTGTAGCAACGCTGAGTGGAGCTGAGGGTACTGGAATTCCTTGGCGTTGAGGTCCGGCCTGTATGTGATGGCAGCCAGGACATGTCGAATCGAGTCAGGTCGGGTCGGTGGAGGTCATTCCACTGTACTCGAGTGGCCTACAGCAACACTGGCGATGTAACTCAAGCGGGGAAAAAGTAATCGGGGGGCGGGGGCAGGCGGTCTCGGAGTATCTCCAAGAAAGTGTTCCAAACAAACATCTGCGGAAATGTTTAAAGATCTTCAGTCCAGTTTCAAAACACGTTTTAAACCCCTTTAAAATTCAACAACTCGTGCTCGTATAATGCGTGTAATTCGTGGGATGTGTATGATAAACATTCTAAACAAATAGGCCGCCTGTGTTGATGACATAGGAGTAAACCTCCATTTAGGCCTATAACCGTGGCACCATTGCTCTTTCACGTTCCTTCGAAACACAGTGCATTACGAAAACAATGTCAATGTTTGAAGTATTGTTTAAGGAATCTGTGGAGCTTCAATAGCTGAAAGATTTAACGGTCAGTACCAATACTGCGTGTGTAGGCTGTACCGAGCAGCATGCATGCCCTCTCTATCATATGCACCAATGATTCCAAAATAGATTTGCGCGGGCTCTGAAACGTCGGTCAGAATCTACAGGACTACACGGTTCAAAATCCCAGAAGATTGTCATCTACAGACTAGTGGCCGTGCGAACCTTAAGTCCAACCATGTACGTCCCAACTGGAAGCCCTAGTATTTGACTGATGTTTAGAGCACCTCATCAAGAGAAATCAAGACACGCCACAGCATCAGAGGGACTCATACTCATAATTTTCTTGTCTGGGGAGTACAGCTGACCTCGCAAATTACCGACAGGAAACAGACCAATAAATTGAGGATGTTGTTTTTACAGTGCACATAAGAGGAAGACTAGGTTAATTAAATTTTTAATCTTCTTATTATAGCAATTGTGAGATCACTGAGAGGAATTTTTCTACGTTCGGGCCTGTTCTAGTATATTCTCATAAGTAACGCTATACAGCTGGGTCTTCACAAATTAACTCTGTAACCAACCTATTTAAAAAAAACACTTTTTCTCCCATACATATACATTACATTACATTCCACGTCTTGACATTTTAAATGGACTTTAGAAATTCTTCTCTGAAAATAGCACTGATTACACGGAATATCTCTAAATGTATCTTACAGATCAGATACGCTTAAACAAACATGACTTTCATTCTGGCAGTGCCAGGTTCGAACTTCGACCGTCTAAGGTTCAGATTAAATGGCCCTTTCTTGAGTGAGTGATCAGACAAAATCCGTAAACAGACACCCTCAAACTCCATTTCCTAAACATTCTGTGCAAAACACACGAAATAACGATCCTCATAACTTATTAGTAGCTACAGTTTAGTCGGATCGACGCGGATCACGTGCGATAAGTGACCCATCATTTTACAGTGAAGATAAATTAGATTTTCCCAAAACATTAGAGTCTTGACACTATGTAACCTTTGCAGCTGAAACAGCGTCGTTGTGCAAATTACGAGACAAAGAACATAACACTCGCCATGCTAATTTTAGTAAGGTGTTCCTCCAAGATGGCTGTCTGCGGGCAGCAATTACCTATGAAACGTTGGTAAACTTCTGCCAGACTGCACGGCTCTACAACCTGAAAGTCAGCCATTTTCATACTCGCCGCCGTGAGAATTTTAAATCTTACGAAAAAGCTCTTCGCTAACGCTAGAGCCATGACAGTTTACCACTGACGATTATCTCATACAGCCAAAAGTGTCAAGAAACGGCAAGAAATTTTATTTTCATTGGCAAACAAAACTGCTAAGTTGCTCAGAGAAGAAGCAGCCACTGTTTCAATACATACAGGAGACAGCACATTTTTTGCTTATATGTACAAAATTTCTCAAGATGATGATGACATACAGTTTACACTGTCGCTGAATTTTGCTCTGATTACAGTTACTTGACTGCTGTCCGTTCAACGTCTCTTTGCTGGAGGTGATCCATGGAATCCTGATGGGGGCTACAGGAAGTCACTCCCAAGAAGATGTATACACACATTCAAAGAAAAACATAAAGACGTTTTAATAAACTGAACTATTACATACATCAGCATTGGCACTTTGCGAATCAGCTAATCCAGTGTTGGTGCTCAAATTGCCCACCTTTAGCTTCGTGGCACTGTTGGCGGCGGTGAGACACTGTCGGGCAAGCAGCCACCAAAGTTGCTGCTAAGTATACATCTTTTTGGGACAACATGATTCACGCTTTATGCAACTGAATACTCAATACACCAACTCTTTGAAGTAGAATGGCTCACGAGGGCTCATGACAGTAGGTGTGGAGAAGCGTTCAAGAAGTGAACATGATCCGTCGAGGGGACTGGCCTTCTCCATCAGGCCGTACAAAGAACACCAGTCATTCGTCTCTCCCCCTCAGATGCCGACAAATAGTAGCTCCCTCCTACACGCGGCACACCTAATATGACCCCAGAGTACGAAAGTACCGATTCTAACAAGCCAGTCCTTCTGCACTGTTACTAAATTTGGGTTAACAGCTCCAAAAGAACAGATTGTAAGTGAACTAACAGCAACTGGTCACAGTAGTCCAAGAATAAGTATTGCCGCCATTCAAACCTAGACGGACGGTAAAATATACAAATTTGGTTTCTAATGGTGATCAACTTGATTCCTTGCAAACAAATCAAGTTGCACCTTTGTGCTGGGTGGCAAGACAGCAAATCCCGATACCGCACACGAACGTCCAAGCCTCGCGCGAGATTCGAACCCTCGGTTTCAGTTACCAATCAGCTAAGACCCACGTTTTAAATCGCGCGGCCACTTAGTTATCGTCTTCTGGGCTGTTACGCCATGTGGTCAGTCCTCATGATGGAACCAGGAAGTACCTCTGAACGTCGGTAAACTACCAGACTGCACGGCGCAACATACCAGCAGACAGCCATCTTCATACTCGTCGCCGTGTGAACCCAATCTATTTAGCTATTTTTATTCTATTCTTAACCGAATTATTTAGTAATCGGGCCATTTTATTGCCATAATAATCTGTTGAGACTTAACGGCGCAAACGCTACATGTCAGTAGCGAACATAATATAAATAAATTAATAACTTAAACAGCTGATGTTAAGACGGTAATACTGAATGGTGTTACGAATTCGGAGAGCGAGTCTTGGCCCTTTTCAAGGTACTCATGAGGCGGATTACAATTCCGATTAAGTTTAATGCCCGATGACTATGGGACATCGGTAGAATCATTCCTGATCGGCTAAATCCGTATTCGGAGAAGAGATTTTTTATGCCGTCAGCCACAAACAGCATACATAAAACCATACTTACTTACTTAGGATACTTGGGCGACCCGTTCTTCAGTGCCTTGAGCATCTGCGGGTCCCAAACATAAAACCATATAAAATGTTACTTGAATCTCTCAGTGAAACGGTATTAATATAGTGCAAATAGACATATGTAAGTCCTTATTTATCGTTCCCATTGTTTACCGACTTCTACCAACGTTGGGAAATGTCGAAAAACTAGAAACTCATTACCAAATGTCATAAGACATTCTGAAGTTCGCGCACGAACAGACAAACCCCTGGCGTGGCCAACAGGTGATTTTTGCAAATTCATTCCGAAAGCGCCTTAAGACCGCGAACACAGAACTAAATACTGGATACGAACGGAAAGGCGCGAATGGTGATGGATATGTGTACTCGTGTGGAAGTTCCACTGCCACTCTGCCCACCACAAGTGCTACACGAGTTACCCTGGGACCAATGACGTCCTCGACACCCGCAGCCAGACATGGCGATACTCTGGCGGAACAGAATAAGCACAGAAGCTTGTCTGCAGTTGGGTCGGACGGGGGATGATAAAAAAACACGAACGCCTGAGCGCGACCTGAACACGTCGTCATATCAGCCGACACTGCCCAGTGCTTTCGATTAGAGGTCAACCTCATGTCCAACGACTAGCAAGCATGATGGTAATCAGCAGGAGAATGCTGAATGTATATTGGCTGATATCGAGAGACGATCAGGCGTAAATCCATAGAGTCAACATGCACTACATTCTTCCCACAAAAAACAGATGAAACAGGTTCAGCGAACGAAGTTCGTCCGTAACATCACATGGGAAATACGATTTTTTTACAAAACATACGAATGCGACATAAAAGAGAATTCTCGTGACATAACTCCAGCAGCCGTCACCAAATTGCATGCACCAAGGCCACATCAAAATCACAGACAGTTGCAACAGGAACAACGAAGCCCAGGCTAATAACGACAGTTCATAACTCGCAAAGCTTTGAAACGTACCGTTAACTCAAGTCTTTGCGGAATAGGAGGGGAGGTTGAAATTCAGTGGCCTTTGGTGACGGCTACTATAGCACTATAGGCCTATGGCCTACTGTAGGATTTTCGTAGTTTAATTCGGCCTTTTACGTGAATCCAGCTTTCTCAGTCCTTAAAGTGCCACTCGAATTCTGTTTATTCTATATTTTATTAGAGAGATATTTAATTTGTCAGGCGAATGGAAACAGATGAACGTATATGCTGATTCTGGTTACAAGGGAAGTTTTAAATGGAATTACGGTTACATGTCCTTAGAACAATGAACATACACACCACACATTATGGAACGTATGGACCATGGGCTCAATTGATTCACGAACCTGTGATGGCTTTTAAATAGGCTCACATCATATTATCTTAAAAATACCGTAGCTGATGTTTCTTACCTATCTAAACCTGTGCTCTTGTGTTCAAAAATACATGTGTCCCAGAAAGATGTAAGAACATTTAACAATCTACTGTTCCCACCTTTCGTCAGCTGTATGGAGATTAGGACGTGGTATCAACAAAACTGGACTCCCCAACATTACAATCGTGATACCAGGGACTGTCTTGACAACACTTTTTTCCGACCGTTGGATAGGACACAGAGGATATTCTGAGTACCCTCTCCCCACAATCGCCAGATTTAACCCCTCCTAACTTTTTCAAGTGGGCTACTTAAAGGACGACGTATACAGCACAACGCTAGGAAGTGACAGACTTCAAGACCTCCGGTAGGAAATTGAACGATCCGATTCTGTGTCAATTCCAGCAGCAACCTTCGTGGCTGCTTGTCAGTCACTTGAGCATCGGTCAACTGTTCCATGAAGCTAACGGTGGTCATTTTGAACACGCACACTAGATTCGCTGATTCAACAAAGGCCAATGCTGACTTGTCTAGTGTTTTGTTTATTAAAATGTATTTATTTCATTAACTGAATGTGTGTATACATCTTTTGGGTCAACGTGTATAATGAATTTGCACCATCGACCATCAAGAAAGCAGGGAGTGGGTAAACACGGGAGAGATTCAGAACCAAGATTGGGAACATACTCTCTATACTAGCGTTTCTCAACCTATGGCACGCTTACACTGATGGTACGCGATCCAATGTTGAGTGGTATATACGCCAACTAAGTAAGAAAATCAAAAGTTAATATTAACATAAGTTTTCCCTGAGCGCATTAGGTTCATGGTACATTTAATGTATTAAATTAGAAGTAGTGGTACGCCAGCGAAAATGGTAAGAACCCCTGCTCTAGACTATAATAACATTCCAAAGGTGATCTACATGCCGTCACGTATGTCGCTGTTTCACTGATGTGATCACAGATCACTATTGCGTCTTGGGCCATTCTTCTGCTAATTT
>NW_019060331.1:13578-25846 GCF_000696155.1 Zootermopsis nevadensis | reverse complement strand
ATCTAGTGCCAAGGTCAAGAATGAGCAAGAGTTATACGACCTCCCCCCCAAGCGCCTACATGGCGCATAGAAGGGCGGCTTTACTTTATTTACCATAGTAAGCCTAATTGTTGTTGGGTTGCGTTTAAAAAGGTGCAACCTGAACAGTCCATTAGGAGAATACAGGTAGGCCCCGATTTACGCCGGGGTTACGTTCCACCTCCTCAGGGTCGTAAGCTGAGGCGGCGTAAATCGAGGACGAGGAGAAAGCAACTGACGCCGACACTAGCGACGCCTAGGTACCCACTTCCTGGTCTGCGTTTACAAATTTTCTTCTTATATTTGTTTTTTACATGCATAGGCCCTATCTTATTTAAGAGTGAGTGACCTTATGCAGGATAATTTTAGAAATGTAAACACCGATAATAATTACGTCTACGGGCATAGCACATAGATACCTGTTTTGGCAAACTCACTACTGAATTGAAAAGGAAGTTGACTTACTTCCGTCGAAAGCAGCATCCGCATAGTTTTGAATAATGTCACATCTATTTCAGATAACTTTTAAGAAAATGTAAAGATGAGAATGTCCCGCGCGGTCTGAGGCATCATGCTTCGGACGGAATGCGCGCTGGTTCGCGTCTCGGGGGAGGAGAAATTTTCTCATGAGCTTTCGACCGGTGTATGGGACCGGTGCCAACCCAGCATCGTGAGGAAATTGGGGAGCTACAATGAGTAGCTTAATCCGGTCAGGAAAGCTAGCAATGGCTGGGGGTTCGTCGTACTGACCACACGTCACCCTATATCTGGTTGGATGATCGTTCACCTCTGCTTAGGCATGTGAACGTGAGGTCAGCAGTCAAGCCAGTCGGCTTTGGCTCTCAGAGGGCTGTTACGCCACGGATTATTATAAAGGTGAGAATGTACGGCGAAATGGAAAATACAATTGTAAAGCGGTCATAGTCACGGCCTATTAAAGCTACTGCATCAGTATTCTCTCTAAAATATCGATAAAACAATCGGCGCTAGAACTAAGATACGAGTATCCTGTGAATATTACAAACCTCTAAAGAAATCTAATCGCATGTTAGAACGGCCTACAGTCGAAAACTACAGCATTCATCTTTGGCATGCTGTAGCGATCAGGATATTGATATTATTATTATCATTATTATTATATTTCAGCGTCCCTCACTTATTCACAGAACCGCCTCACTGGACTTTTAGCACACAAGGGACCACACAATTTTTCCAAGATCCATGTTAACATTGTCCAGTCAACAACGGCTTTAGTCTCATAAGAGTTGTAACAAAGAATTTGTATGGACTTCTGTGTCAGATCACAGATTTTCAAGGGGTGAGAACCTCACGACCGTAAAGAAGGTGAAAGTAGGTCGACGTTTGTTCGAGCCGTTGGTTTACAACACGGGTCGGAGTGTTTGGGCAATAAGCTACAATCCGGCCCGTGTACGAATAAATAAAATTAAACACAGAAAGCTGACAGCATGTCATTTAGCTTTAAACTACGGACTGATAACATACATCAGTATCACTTTTTCCCTCCGATGCCGAACTCGTCAACTAATCAAATCCATCTTCTTCCTGGCAGTTACGAGCTGTTACAATCTGGTCATAACATCTGCTTCAAATCTACTGCTGATCCAACACAATATGCTCAAGATTAACCTTTCATCCTTGCATCTCGTTTTTAGCCTGGCTATGTGATATCAAATGCATGTGTTAGAGTAAGGGAAGGTGGGGGATCCGTAAGGTGACGAAGTAAACAGAGGTGTACTAAAAAAAAAAGAAAAAAGAATGGACCCAGAACGTTCTACGGGCCTTTAAACACGGGAGCAATATAAAATAAGAAGTCAGTGTGCTTCTGAATTGGAAGTGATAGTGGTAAAAAAATTGACAGTGGAACCACGGTTCCGGAGAATTTGACGTAAATACGTCTCTCTATTTATTTTATATTTACGTCTCTGTAATTCAATTCAATTTTTTATTAGTAATTATTATTATTATTAAGGTGCCCGAATTTATAACTTGTTTTGGGCAAGGCCGTGGTCTAGGCAACGCGGAGTTTTCTTCCGTGGCATCCCAACAATTACTCCCTTCACACACAGAAGAAGGCAATGGCAACCCACTTCTGGATCATCTGCCAAGAACGTATATGAACAGGTCCCAGTCCGAGAAAAGGATGGAAGGATCCTGTTCATATGGACCTGTCGTCAGACAGAACACTAAATATATATAAATAAAAATGTTAACTTCAATGTCATCCATCTTGTTACGAAAGCGGTTTGTTGACGGCAGTAATATAACACAACAATGCCGAGTAAACAGATGACGTTTCCTAGGTAACATAACAATGCACGCAAGCTAACCATTGTTGTCGATTTGTTGATACGGATCTTACACGTCTTCGTAACTAAAGCTGCTTTTGCCGAATGACTCTTCCGTATTGACGTATTTACGTCAAAAAATTCTTTAATTCATCAGCCTCTCTGCCCAGACTTCAGCAAGGCGTACAGAAGAATTGGAAGCAGATTTATTTGAACATCTAAAGATAAGGGCAAAATCATTCGATTGGTATGCACTCTAATTGGAATTGATACCACCTTCACGGTTCGTGAAGAACTAGGTAGTTCGTTCAGTCTGAATGGCACTATTACGGGCGAGAATTTTGTTCCTGAAAATACAGGAAACGTTTGCTTCTTCTGAACTGAGATGGGAAAAGATGGCAACTGTAACAACAGATGGTGAGATTAACATGTGTTTCTAAGACCGTTGTAGCTGGGCGAATCTGCAAGGAAGAGACTCTGAAACTCCGATGGCATTTCACCGCATAATTCACCAGGGGCCACCATGCTGCAAATTTTCTGTCACGGAGGTATGTTAGGGCACTGTAATTCAACGGTTAAATACATTCGACACAACGGTTCACCCACCGCCAATTCCAGAACTTATTGTAAGAAATTTAAACACATTTCGGTAATGATGTCTATAATTCGACAGTGATAATGTTGAGCAGACGTGCAGTCCTGAAGGAACTGTTATCACTTAAGACCTTAAATACATATTACCATGACAGAAAAGGTTAAAACTTTCCACAGTTAAAACACGATAAGTAGTCCAAACTTATCTTAATTAGCTTAATTTCAACGAAAAGGTAAATTACTAACATGTTATCTGATGATCAAGCATCTTAAATTAAATTGAAATTGCTGCATAAACATATTTATAAACAAAACGTTGACCACTTTCCTGGTGCAAAATTGCTCTACAATCTTTCATCAAACCATTTCAATGGTAAATACTGAAGAATAAGTTTGTTAGCATCATTAAAAAGGTCCTAATTTAATTTGTTCAAAGTACGCTGATTTTTACACTAGCTCAAATGAAATCCGCTTGTTCCAAAATCATTTTTCTGTTGACATAAATAAGCCCCCAGCACAGACCAAAATAGAGAAGAGTTAATTCCAAATTAAGAACTCTTTGAAATATGCTTTTTCCGAAGGCGATTCAGTGTCACTTTATGTCGGGCTCACTATTTTAAATTTCCCCGAAAAAAAATGTTACAACTTTGATGGCACTTACACCTTTGGGCAAGCGTTTTCGGTCATGAACTGTCGAAAAAATAAAAATTCTTTTTGGCTTACTAATGAACACTCACATGCTATGTTACGAATTTAATCTTCCACTTTAGAATTAGGTATACACAAATTAGCCGGCGACAAACAAACTCACAAATGTCAGTAGGCTCATTTTAAAACGTATTTTAGAAAGTATAAAATCTGAGTAATGTATTGACATTGTAAAAAAAGGGCATTTCAAGGTCATGCTTAAAATCTAAGTTCAGAGATCGTCTATCCTGGCTCAGAACATTAACGATTTTCCGTAGTCCCTCAAGGTATATGCCGGGATAATCCAATACCATGTCATTCCATATATTTTCCAACTCATTAATAATCCTATCACTTAGACCTTCAGTGCCCTGAGCATTTGCGGGTTCCAACTTTCGTTAGCTTTGATCTATTAGACAGTTGGTAGACTCCTTGGAAGAGTTATCCTATAACACGAGACTATAATTATAGTCTTAGATATAGGCAGCGTCGTTAAATAAATAGCAAACAGACAAAGCCAGTTCCACATTTGTCAGGTCATCTTAATCTCGTCTTGTAAGAGTTACAATAACGTGATTCCTTTCTATCGTGACACGCACCGTTCAAAATGTATGACGCCCAGTAGCACCACCGCTGTCTTTAGTGCTACAATTTTATAGAATTTCTTTGACTCACATATCTCTCAGTTTCCTGCATTTCTCCATCTTCACTACCTGCCCTGTTACTTCTTTTGATTTTTTATGCACTATAAAGTCTCATCCATTCACAACCAGACGTTAAGCCTTGTTTAATGACACGAGGCACTTAACAATGAGATTTGTCGATTACGTCATCAAGACTTTTGTCACTGTCAAAATGGTATGTTGTAGCAATTTTCAACAAACACAGTGCTTCTGTTTGATACACTACAAAAATCAACAAAACATCAAGGAATAACAGCACTTCATCCTGCAGCTGATTTGCACAGTTTAAATTCAATATTCGGTCCAGTTTGGGGGTTGGGCGTTAGGCTAACAACCTTTCACTGCATTGTTACGAGAAAGTTAACAAAAGCCTCGGAACGGGACGGGTTGTTTGGCACGACCGTGGCAAATGAAAAAGGATATGAGATTTGGAACCTGCAAAGGAGTCTCTGAAGGGCAAGGGCACTGAAATCAGTGAGTAGGGAATTAGGGAATTTTTGTTAGATTTTATGGCACTGCAGCACGTGCGATGGAAGGGGGAGGGTGCGATCCCAGTGGAAAATTTCACTTTTCTCTCCTGTCAATCTATCTATGTTAAGAGGAAACCCCCTTCCATGGAATTTTCAAAGGAAATATTTCTAGCTATGACTATAGACCCACTTCGTTCAGTTTACTTTTAGAATTCTAATAGCGCGGCGGCCCGCTCACACGCGAGTGTTTGTGTTCCAAAGTGAATTTTTTTTTAAGTTTGGGTTAATTTCGTCTCTATTGGTCACGTTTACCAATAATGGCTTCTAAAACAAGATTTTCTGATTCAAATGTCTGGTTGATGTGGTTATTAGAACAAGTGAGTGCAGGAGAAATTACAGATTGTGAATTCGATGATAGTCAGGATTCTCATGAGGAACCTCGAGAGGATAATCACGATAGTCAATCAGAAAACTCGGCTGAAAGTTTAGATGAAGATTCCAATGCAGGAATAAGTGATCTTTATCTTGGCAAAGATGAAATGACTAAATTTCGAAAAGTTCCCCTGCGAAGAAGTAAAAAGGCGCCAATGAAAAACATTCTCTCTCACTTTCCTGGGGTCAAAGGATGCGCAAAAAACTGAAAAACCGAGATCGAGTGCTGGCAGCTATTTTTTCCAGATAATTTATTGGGTGATATCACAAAATTCACAAATAAAAAACTATAAAAAAAATTAGAGAAAATTATTCTAGGCAAAGAGACTGCTTAGGAACTTCAATCGATGAAATCAAAGCTTTAATTGGACTTTTATACTTAGCCGGGTGCCTAAAATCCTCACGCCTAAACGACAGAGATTTATGGGATGCTGAACTTGGAGTGACGAGATTCGGAGCCATTTCCTGTTATTGCTCACTGCTCTACGTTTTGATGGCACTGACACGCGCAATGAACGCAAGGTGGTTGACCGATTAGCTCCAACAAGGCAGGTAGTTGAAAATTTCAATAATAACTGCAAAAATGTTGAACACTGTAAGTGAATATGCAACCCTGGACGAAATGCTGCAGCCATTCAGAGGAAGATGCATTTTCAGACAATATATACCGAATAAGCCGGCAAAATATGGCATAAAGATCTTTGCATTAGTAGATGCAAGGATTTCTTACACTACAAAGATTGAAATATACGCGGGAAAACAACCAGAAGGACCATATAACATCTCCAATGATCATGGAAGCATTGTGAAAAGACTTATTGAGCCCATAGCAAATACAGGACGCAACGTCACTATGGATAACAGGTTCTCATCAATTCCAATTGTTGAAGAACTCGAACAAAACTACAAAACTACAGTTGTTGCAACACTAAAAAAATAAACCACAGATTCCCCCCGATTTTGTCGCCAAAAAGCGAACCGTCTTCCCGACACTTTTTGGATTCACAAAAAACTATATGCTATGTTCATACGTAAAAGTAGAATCAGTATTTGATACATTTGGCAAGTATCACATGAAAATTCTGCTTGGGGATTTCAATGCAAAAATTGGGAGAGGATATTTTCAAACCCACGATAGGTAATGAGAACCTGCATGCAATTAGAAATGACAATGGTGTTAAAGCAACAAACTTTGCTACGTCAAAACATCTAACTGTGAAGAGTACCGAATTTCCACATCGCGATATTCACTAATACACGTGGACGTATCCAGATGGTGGCACACACAATCAGATAGATCATGTTTTAGTGGATAATAGAAGGCAGACGAGTATAATTGACGTGAGATCGTTCAGAGGAGCAGATTGTGACACTGACCATTATCTGGTGATAGCTAAAGTCAGGGAGAGGCTGTCAGTAAGTAGACGAACTATGCGAAATTTCGACACAAAGATTTCATTTCAAGAAATTAAGTGAAGGAGAGTTATGGAGCAATATCAAGTAGAAATTTCAAATAGATTTCAAATTTTAGAGACAGATATAGATGATGAAAGTGTGGATATCAAAAGCAGTTGGAGAATGTCTGAAAATGCATCAAAATTTCAGCCAAAGAGAAACTAGGATACTACAGGAGAAAGCAAAATAAACCGTGGTTTGATGAAGAGTGTTCAAAATTAATATATCGAAGGAAGCAAACAGAATTTCAATGATTGCATAACCCAAACAAGACGAATACGAAAGTCTATGTAACTTGAGACTTGAAGCTGGTAGAACCTTTAAGAATAAGTGAACGGAATATTTGAAAGGCAAAATTATTGAGCTTGAAACAAACAGATCAAAAATATCAGAGGTCTGTACAGAGGTATAAATGATGTTAAGAAAGGATATGAACCTCAGACTAATTTGGTAAAAGATTATGATGGCAATTTACTTGCAGATCCAATAAAAGTTTTGAATAGGTGGAAACATTTCTTTAACCAGCTCTAAAATGTTTATGGGACTGATGAGGTTAGACAGTGTGATTAAGTCAAGAGGAATGAGATGGGCGGTGCATGTGGCGCGAATGGATAGGGCGAGAGGTGCTCACCGGATATTGGTCGGGAAGCCTGAGGGGAAGAACCTCTGGGGAGACCTAGACGTAGATGGGAGGATGATGTCAGGCGGGATCTATGGGAGATAGGAGTTGAAGGAGACTGGATTTTGTTGGTCCGGTGGAGGGCTTTGGTTAATTCGGTGATGAACCTACTGGTGCCGTAAGCCATCCAGTAAGTCATTCGTTTCCGAAAAGCATTATTTTGCCCTCACCTGTTGGCACATCTCATTACCGCACCTTAACTGGGAAAAAATCATCATAATGGTATTTGAGTTATCATCAATCCTATTAGCTGTAACAGACGAAGATTCAGTCTTGAGTTCTACCTATGTAATAGGCTAAATTATGTGACGTCTGATTGAGAACAATGGGTGACGTCAGCAGTCATTCCTTTCAGGAACTTGCAGCCAGGAAACTAATGCCGAAATCAATTGCAGCTTACACAAATAAAGACACAATTTTCATCTGCGACTTTATACTTATCACTATTTTCTATTTAATTTGACTCGAATGTGTACAAAGTACATCGATGAAAAGTACATACAATTTGCCGCAATTAACAGTTCACCAAAATCCACGTACATGGCTGGAACCTAAACTTGGTAAGGCAGCTTGTTTCGTAATCAAAACCCTTCCCAGTAAATGCCACTTTATATTGAGGGTGCATCGAGTCTCCTACCCAATAACCACTGGAGTTCTTTCCTCTGAGGTAAAGTGGCTGGGGCGTGAAGCTGTGTACTGAGGACAAGAATGCATGGAAAGGTATGTCCAGTCTCCCACTCGCCTGCATAGCGTGGCAATTACAAAAGCACCGAGGACTTCAACTTAACAGTCTCAACAATAACATAAACACGCAGCTGCAGTCTGACACACAAGAACCGAAAAAAAGACAAACACGAAAAACGTCATCGTACCGTAATCCCGGGCCAGTTGTGTTAATAGTGGCAGCAGCTGTAATCCCGCTTTGCAATTTGTCATACATTTGTGCCTGTGACTTGAGCATGGGAGTATCAGCGAATGCGCACCTACACTTTAAAATATTAGCCCAGCTGTCCTTTTCCTTTTAGTAAATAAACACAGAATACTACTTCATAGTACCAAACACGGTAGAGCGAGCCACGCTTCCTGCATAGCGTACGAACTCAGGTGCGGCGAGCAAGACTGAAAATGTTTTGGAGCTGTAACGCAATAAACTTGTACTGTGGAGGAAGCCGGATCGAATCCCCGCTGGGCTACCAAATATCCTGACTGGTATCACACTTATTATTTTAGACTCAATATGCGTAATCTTATAAAATACGACAAGATATTCACAAAAGACTTTCATTTCAAACATGCTTTTTTTGTTCCATGTCTGGCAGTGTATGAAACATATTCAACGTACACCTGGTTCAGAACAGCTGACTTCGGCTTATACGCGTTTGTAAATCCAAGCAGAAATCGTTACGGGTCCAGTTTTACTGCATATGGTCGCTGATTGCATGTAATTTCCGTCTTCATTGGTTTATTGTTAGGCATTCATGGAGGAGTTTCGAAATTTGCCAATTTTATGTGAAAATACAGGTTAACATTTATTTACAAGCACATACGACGACTCAGTTTTGAAATTTCATCAGGTTACATCATGTTGCGAGCCTACGTCTTTGGACTAACCAGGAAGTATCACAATGCCATTGATTTTGGGCTGCGATAAGAGACTGAGAACCACTCAAATCATGAAAATTACACTTTCGATTGCTAAATAAAACAAATCAGTTCCAAAAATCAGAATATTTCCTCTTCCACATGATTTTAAGTGATCCAGCGTAACAAGCATAACCCTCAGGCACAAATTCTGGGAATAAAAAGCAGTAAATCCACATAAAACAAATACCAACGAAGTACAGTGGACTAAAACCAAATTCCAATATGAAAGAGGGAAAATCATCAAACTCACGTTCCAAAAGTATTCGGTTTGAATCCCGGCCGGAGACGTCACGTTTGTCATAATTCCCTATGTCTTTCGTTCCCGACCATGCCTAACGCTCAACAGGCATTTTTTGCATATCCGTTGTGCACAATGAAATACATGAAGGTGATAAGAGAATGTATAAAAATATCGACCGCTTGATGAAATGCACAGAAACCAGCAGAGGCCTTTAAACCTGCTAATAGTTCAAGTCACTGTGGATGACATTCTGTACGGAACTCAACTGCATTTAAGTAACCTGAACGTACCGTTACCCACATGATCCCCATCTCTGTCTTGCTGCTGTAGAAGGGCCTGCTGCAGCTGAGTCGGTTGTTGGAATCCATATGCTGGAAGCCAGTGATTACTCCCTGCAATATCCATCCTTTCTGACAGTGCAATCTCCTCCATAACTGCACTCAATAGCATTTACACACATGTGAAAACCACCAAACAATAAGTAAACACACTAATTACTCGTCTCCACTATGGAAATTCCTGACGTTTCTCCCACTTCATGGCAGCCGATTAACTGTAATAACACCAACCCTACAGCATTAACACCACGACACTACACATCCAACAGCGACATTCTCTCTGCCCGCCCGTCACTTCAACCAAGGCAGATGATACGAGCACCAATTACAGTTCTCCGTTAACTCACGTGACACCGTGGCGTTCAATGGTATTACTTTGTTTCTTACTGCCGAAGTTTCCGGTTTCTCAAAGACAATGTTACCTGAGGTTACAAACTCCCTGCTGCAATGATTGATTAATGGTAAGAAGAAAGGGCGAAATAACTTTTACTGAATACAAACTAAGTGCTGGAGAAAATTGCATGTGTCTACTGTGGTTCTTTTGTTTCACTGCTGTTCAAGATATATCGGTTAGATATGTGTCCGTCGTTTTAAAATGCAACTGAAAATAAACTTCAGCAGAGATTTTAGAATCTCACAGAGGCGATTTTAAGATGACTATCTTCTGGGAAGTTTGCTCCATGCAGTCTCGTAGACCTTCACCGACGATCCACAGGTGCTTGCAGCCTTAATCATGAGGGCAAGAGGTGATGGAGGCCACAGTCACATCTGAAATGTCGATAAACTTCCACTAAATGACGCAACATCTCAATTTCCGTAATCCTTCAAAATCATATCAAATATTTTGTGGCTTGCCAAGAAGCTAGTAACGTTACCACAGAAAAAGAATGATGAACACCAAAGAACCCGAACGTGGCGCAAAGATAGTAAATTCTGAGAATCGATTCCCGGCCGTCAAACTCATAGTCAGTCACTATACCGACTGAGATACCAAAAGTAAGCGAACTATGAACTTCGTGCGACTGCTCTGCACAAAACACAGTCTTAAAGACGTTTCAAAGCCAACACCACTCCCATCTCTGGAGCTGGTTTATCGACAGCAGGGAACTGAATAAGCTGAAACTGTAAGATGACACCCCCATCACTGGACTCGCCCCCCTCCTGGCTAGCAACCAGTGGGAGGTTAAAACACTCTGCTTTCAAGTCTTGCACAGGAAGAAGCCGTACGGATCTTAATGATGACGGACAACTTACGACCATGGACAAGAGTTGGAAAAAGTAAAATATCATGGATATCGCAACCTGGAATGTTCAAGGCATTGCCCATAAAGAGGAACAATTAGACGAGATTTTAAAGTCAAAGAACATATCGATCGCAGTAATTTCAGAAACAAAAAGGAAACTTTAAGGATCCAAAGAAACCAAAAATTATATTCAGCTTTATTCTGGAGTGAAGAGAGAAGTTACAGCAAAGGCAGGGATAATGATTATGATAAACAAAAGACTCAAATCAGCAAGATAACTACATATACTGGAATGAAAGAATAATTCAATTAAGATTAAAATTATCTAGATGGTACCTGACAGTAATAGTTGCATATGGCCCTGTTAAAGGCGAAGAAGAAGAAAGTAATATATTCTATCAAAATTTTAGGAAAATAGACAGGTATATAGGAACACACGGAGAGCAAACCTGCAATAGAAATGGTGTAAGATTAATTGATTTCACGGTTTATAATCAGTTGAATATAAAGAACACATTTTTTTGAACACAAGGATGTCCATAAATTCACATGGTCGGCTAGAAACCAAAAATCAATCATAGATTATATAATAGGCAACGCAAAATTTTCAGATCTGGTCCTAGACTGTAGAGTTTTCAGAAGAGCCGAAATAGAATCAGACCTTCATTTACTGACGAGCCCAATCCGTACACCGTCTAGATGTTCAAAAAGTTAAAGCAAAAGCAAGGTTAAAAGTACAAACATAACATATAAAGTAAGCCTTTTAAGAGATCCAAGTATAGCGTGGCTTTACCAACAGCGCCTCAACAAAATACTTGAACAAACGTCAGATGGTGGAAACATCGAAGAGGAATGGCAGTGCCTTCAAAATATATTAAAACAAGCAGCAACAGAAAGCCTAGGTACTAAAGCTAAGTGGATTAGAAAAAAAGGGTTAAGATCATGGGATGGACATATCAAACAAATAATTGAAGAGAAAAGAAAAGCATACACTACATTTTTGGCAACCAAAAAAGAAGGGGATAAAACAGAATACCATCGAAAACGAGCAATAGCCAAAAGAGAAGTCCGAAAGTTCCACAGAAAGGATTGGGAAAGTTTTGTGTCATATTTAGAAAATGACATAACAAGATCACAACCCAAAACCTTCAAAATTCTAAACCAACTGGGTAAAGAAACAAAAGAAGGAATTCGAATTAACTGCATTTCACAACAAACATAAAAAAACCGTGGCGTAACAGCCCTCTGAGAACCAAAGCCGAGACTAGCTGGCTGCTGGCCTTACGTTCACATGCCTCAGCAGAGGTGAACGATCATCCAACCAGATATAGGGTGACGTGTGGTCAGCACGACGAACCCCCAGCCATTGCTAGCTTTCCTGACCGGATTACGCTACTCATTGTAGCTCCCCAATTTCCTCACGATGCTGGGTTGGCACCGGTCCCATACACTGGTCGAAAGCTCATGAGAAAATTTC
>NW_019060331.1:2669-13503 GCF_000696155.1 Zootermopsis nevadensis | reverse complement strand
CGCCATTGTTCCTTCAACGATTTCTTAAATTTCTCAACAAAATTTGGAACGGGGAAGAAACACCTGAAAGATGGTCGAAATCCATTGTAATCCCAATTTACAAGAAAGGAAACCGTAAAGACTGTAAAAACTACAGAGGCATAAGCCTATTAAACACAGGTTATAAAATATACGTCAATCTTATCAAGAATAAACTTCGTAAACAGTATTCTGACAAAATTGGGGAAGAGCAGAATGGTTTCCGAAAGGGACGATCCTGTTGTGATGGTTATTTCACATTAAAAATTCTAATAGAGAAACAGAGGGAATTTAATACGGAAACCCACATTGCCTTCGTTGATTTCAAAAAGGCATTAGATAAAGTTAATAGATCTAAATTATTAGAGATTCTAGCACAAGATAATATCCCACAGCAAATCATTTCTAATATATACAAATCCACCAAAATATCAATCAAAATTGAAGATACTTTAATAGACTGAAGACCATTCAATACTGGCATTCGACAAGGTTGTGGCTTATCACCTCTGCTTATTATAATATATGTGAATGCACTCATCAAGGAATGGAAACAAACACCTCATGGCAGTATACCAATAAATAGAAATCTGCAAATCGATGTTTTACTTTTCGTGGATGATCTGGCATTATTGGCGCCTTCAGAAGATGACTTACAACGCTCAGTTCATAATCTAGATGAAATTAGTAGACGATATAATATGGAAATTTCATCTGAAAAAACAAAAATCATGGCATTCTGCGGTAAAGAACCCATCCGAAGCAAAATATGTCTAGACAACAAAATTCTGGAAAGGGTGAATGAATTTAATTATTTGGGATATAATTTATCCTTTAAAGACGGAAGGGATATTTCACAAAAATTAATAAATACACTAAAACAATGGGTATTATCAATAATGTCTTCAACCTCTCACATGTTCAGAAACATACCCACTTATGCCTCTACAACATTCTCGCGAGACCTGTCCTCTCATATGGAAATGAAACTTGGACTTTAAAAATACAGGATATTAGCAGAGTAACGGCTTGCGAAATGAGATTCATGACAAGAACTGCGGGTTACACCAAACTTGACCACATGAGAAATGAGGACATTATGACTGAACTTCAGATGGAACCTGTAATGAACTACATTTGGCAATATCAACAAAATTTGACGAATCATGTGAATAGAATGACCAACAGTAGATTCCCGAAGGCAATTTTGAAATACCGCCCTGCTGGGTAAAGATCCCTCGGCCGACCTCAGAAGAGATGGACGGAAAATACAAGACCGTAACTGGCCTCGTGGCCTAATACGGGAAAGGATGATGATATTCTGATTAACAAGTCCCATGAAAATTTAATTATTTGTACGAACATAATCGGGGTTGGACAGACCTACGCACATGGACATAATACTATAAGCGTACCTTTCCGATGTCTAAGAGTCAATTCTTGCTACTATACAATAAATACAGCACTGTTGTTCGCAACTTTAGGAGTTCTTTCGGGGTTTGTTCTCTTAAGAATAAATTTCCCAAGCAAAGAAATGGCAAAGTTTGGTGCAAAGCCTTTTTGTAACACTGCCAGTGTCTAATACCAGCACCAACGATCAAAATTTAAAAACAAATTACAGCAAACCCTGCTTTAAGGAACTGCTCCCCATTTTTTAAAAAATAAAGATGATATGTTAATAAATTCTTTCCTCCTCTGAAATTGCAATTTTGCTACACATTGCCCTGCTTCCGGAAGTGTCAAAGGTTCACGGGTAAACTGTCAAGGTCAAGTCGTACACACATATCATTGCCTAAAACACTGCCTCGCGTAACATAAACTTTTCATAGGTGAGTGCACAGTCGAAGTTATATCTTATAAAGATACTCCCTCATGCTGTCAGACCGATGAGACAACAGTAGCGCGATGTGTTATTTCGGAAGGATCAGAAAAAGCGATCGACGGCCGGGGTGTCCTTATGACTAGCAGAACGTTAAGTCTTAGATTACGGGGACTATTCGTAAAATGAATTATATTCGAAGAAATATTGGCCATGAACGAGGAAGACTGCAAAAAGATTCCAATATAAACAGGTGTTTGGGAACGGCAACATTCAATGTGCCCACGTGTACCTACAAATATACACTGCTGCCATCTGTTGCAAGTCCTACCACTCTCGAAATCCATAACGTGTTGTAGATGGCGTTTGTGAAAGAACGAATAGGTAATGTTTCCATATTTCTTACTTATTCCATGGTGCCTAGTTCTTCCCGAGAAGGCAACATTTGAAGGAACACAAAGGTTCATTACCGCATTTGATAGAGACCGCCACTAGTGCATATCCTGAGCCAGATGAATCCAGTTCATGCCACCCTATCTTACGTATTTGTCTAAGATCAACTTTAGTATTAACCTCCCACCCACATCTGGGTCTTCCTAGTGATCTCTTTCCTTCTGGTTTGCCTATCAAAACCTTATGTGCATTCCTCTTTAGTCCCATGCGAGCTGCCATGCCCCTGCACATCTCATCCTGCTTGACTTCATTACCCTAATTATATTTGGCAAGGAGTACAACCAGTGTACCTCCTCATACAACTTTCTCTAGCCTCCTAGTATTTCACTCCTAGAAACCCTCCATCTACGTTCTTTCTTGGTGTCACACCCATGCAAAATTACAGTTTTGTGTATTTTGAACATTAGGTTTTTATACAGCAGTCAAAAAGTTCTGAACTGAATGGTAGCAAGGATCACCGAAATTTAATCTACTCTTAATTTTCTCATTAAATAAATTCTGATTTGTTAATATCTGAACTTGCCACATTTTCAAAGAATCCATTAACTATCTTTGTGTTACGATTTTGCCCTACAGTCTGGTGACGAGACAACATGACTTAGTTTTCTCTGTGCTTACTTCTAGACCAACCTACTTACTAGCATCAATTGGAACTTCTGTGTTTTTCTTTACGGCGCTTGTATTATCCCGCAATAGATTTACATCATCAGCACAGAGCAGAAGCTGATGTGTCCCATTTAATTTCAGTCCCACCTAGTTTTCTTGGACCTTCCTAATTGCATATTCTAAAGGAAATTTGAAAAACAATGGTGATAAAACTTCTCCTTGTTTTAGACCATTTTGAATAGGAAACATGTCGGACAATTGTTTATCTACATGAACTATACTATAGGTTTTGTTTAAACACATTTTAATAAGCCTAACAAGTTTCATGGTTATACCAAACTCAATTAGAATATTGTTGATTTTTTAAAGTGGTAATTCCTTCACTGCAGATATAACAGTTATACTACCATATTTAGGCCTTTTAGAATTAAAGTAAGGGCATCTTTATTGTGATGCAAACATAATCACATCCTTACTGTTATCAAATCCATTTGAAGATGAGTTTGACATTATACACACCCCACCACTTGCAATCCAGTATATGGAAAATGTGGGGTGGTATTCCAACAAGACAGGGTTTAGAATAAATGGTTCTTGAAGCACAAACAAGCCCAACCTTAAGTCTGTCAATGGGTGTGAGCAGAATGTGGGCAACATTTCCTTGGCCCAGTACTGCAACCAGCTACACATTCAAGTTAGCAGCAATGTCTGCCTCACTCTGCAATCCATTGTACCAGCCGACATCAATAAGCTTCTTACCTTTAACCCCAGTTCTTGGTCCTCATCTGCGCCATATGCCTGCCAACAATGTGACAGTCACTTCTCGTACATACATTTAAATTACACATATAGGGTAAATACATAAAGGAACTGCAGTTAAACATATAATGTATTGACTGATTTGCTTCAAAACAATAAGAAAATGCCTTTTCTAACAACAGCAATTTTCAAAATTGACAAATATAATATAATCCAAACCCAACCAACCAGATGGCTTAGTGAACCCGAAGGTTCATCACCGAATTCACCAAAGCCCTCCACCGGACCCTGTCCTGGGCCCACAAAATCCAGTTTCCTTCAACTCCTATCTCCCATAGATCCCGCCTGAGATTATCCTCCCATCTACGTCTAGGTCTCCCCAGCGGTCTCTTCCCTTCAGGTTTCCCAACCAGTACCCGGTGCACACCTCTTTTCCCCATCCATGCGTGCTACATGCCCAGCCCATCTCATTCTTCTCGACTTAATCACCCTCACAGTACTGGGGGAGTAGTACAGATTTTTAAGCTCATCATTAAACTGTACAAACTAAACTTAAAAAAATTATCTTTCTTAAACTGTTCACTCACTGAGCACTTCAAGGTCTGTCCGGGATATATTTTAATTTGGTAAATACGGAAAGAAACAGCCCCATCAATTTGAGCCCAACAGTTGTGTCAGTGGTATCTGTCTCATTTGATGAGCCTACCAAAATCCTACTCCAACCCTGAAGATGGAGGCAGCATGCTGCTCTGAAAGAGCATAAGTGGCATAATATTGCACAGTGCAACAACACTAAATGAAAATGTAGTGGCTTTAACATATCCTTTATGTAGAACACTGCAATTTCCTTGAAATTGGTTTTATGGCTCCTACTTTTGCGTCTTAAAGTGAATCAGAGTGTAACTTTATTAAGTGTGGACACAGCTTACTGCCCAGCATGATTAAAGTCATGCTGTTCTTCCAACCATACACGAGTGATCATTTTATGCACAAACAAACAATTTCAGTCAAACCAGTCACATTTTTTCACTGGACCCTTCAACTGCAAGAGATGAACGCTTGAAGGGGGCTATAGTGACATCAGAAAACTTTTCTGAGTTGGTTCTGACTTGGAATTAAGGAAACCCAGATGCAATGGAAAGTACTTACAGCAACATTCCAATATGCAAATAGACAGAAACAGGATTCTGTTGTATTACAAGAAGAATGAAAAAAATCCAACATGACTGTTATTTACCACAAAAAAATTCAGATTAATTTTCATACTGTTATCAAAATGAAGGAACGCTTAAGGGACAAATTGTGGTACTGTTTACATATAGTCATATTTTTTGAAAATGTGCCTCAAGTTGTTTTAGTTGCTAAGTTAATTAGAAAAAGAAAATAAATTCAATGGGACATGGGAATAAGAACAGGTAATTGTATACCATTCACAAGAAAAAAATAGGAAAGAAAACGGTGAACTGTTTGTTAAGGTGACATAATTCAAGGCAGAAGAGAGAGAAAAAGTAACAGCTGGATAAATTGGGGGGGGGGGGGCATCATTAAGCTAGCAAGACAGAAGGTAACAAATTTTTATGGAAACAATGAATTAAAGGACAACAATCCCTTGAAGGTTAAAGGGAATGCAATTTATGGGACAGGAGAAAGAATTGACAAAATAAATTCCACTAAAATGAGAACCATTCAGACTGTGGAGAAAAGGAGTTAACATGAATTCAAGTTGATGAGAAGATGAACTACGTTATGTTTCTTCTGAAGTGTAAATAACGTCAACTTTTAAAAAAAGATTAAGAAAAAACAGATTTTCTAGGAAATGATACAAGACAGAGAAGAAGAAAAAACCACTTTAAATCCTAACAGTCCCCAAATTCCACAAAGTAATATTGATGTAAATAAATGGCAAAGCTGCCCTCTTTCTTAAGTAATCTTCATCAATTGTGTCATGGCTTACATTCTGCCCAGCTTGCCATGAATTGCAATAAAACACTGCTAAATCATAAATCCCAGAATTTAAGCCTGTCCAGCAGCCCTGTTGTACAGGGTTTAAACCCCTCTTCCAGAATGACATACAAGAGTCTTAAAACGTTGCATACCGTGCAGCATATTGATATATAAAATCATGCATACAAACAAATCTGTTTACATACAAAGTGTTATTTAATGTGTAAACAATTTCGTTGGTATGCATGATTTTATATATGACATACATGAGGTTAATCACCACACGACGATGTATGGAGGATGGAGGTACAGCACCACACAATTCTAAATTTGGAACTAGGTGGATGAGTGATCAGTTTTATGCTCTGGCCAGTTGAAGAGCATAGCTACTGAACCATTTCATAGAGGGCTAAATGAACTCCAGGGTCAGCGTGGATGTGATGACAAAAGGAAAATTCTCTGCCTCTGCTAGGAGTCAAACCATGGTCTTTAGAGTAGTATGAATGTCAGACCGTCAGCACAAATAAAATGATCTAGAAATTCTTTAAATATTGTTAAAGGATTTGATTCTTTTAAAAACTGTGTCTGTAAGTTAATATCACATCATAGGCTAGGCAAGATGAAGTTGCGTGTCAGTCCCATGGGTTCAGGCAATTCTGAAAGGTTAATCTGCGGCCATTTCAGCATATGAAACCATTACTGCCAGCCATGACTTTGAGATATTATCACACTACGTACTGATAAGCCACTATTTATCTTAACTAGCAAGCTTAAATCATGCTTGTAATGGTATACTCTTTGGGGTACATTGATGTTTGAATGATAACCAAGGCCACTGTTACGTGATGATTTGTCACATCATTTTGTTGAACTACATGTTTAGTAATGACAGGTAATTCATGCACTCATGCTGCAACCAGGATAATCGAAATGCGAGTGACCAGGTCTGGTTCCCCATAGGGCAAACCTCTTAGAGCAGTTGCCAGGGAGTAGGCTCCAACAAAGCAAGCATGCTGGGGAAGGACCTGGGCATTAAAGCCACACTGTAGTTTTGATATCATACATAAATTATCATTGCAGCTTCCTGGTTACAACACAAAATGCACTGACCTGAAACAAAATGTACTGTATCAGTAAAATCTATCTCAATGAATAAATAGTCATATTCCCTTTTTACTCTAAATTTATAAATCTCCTGTTTATTACCTGCACTTGATTTATAAACCAGACCTACATCCACTTCTCACTTGTTTCCAGGCAATTCATGCACTGCGCAGACAAGACGCTTCACAGTTTTCTGGGCTGTCTGCTGTTACTGACTTTCTGTTATTGGTTGTTGGATCGCAAGTTATAACATCTGGTCTTTAACAGTTCAGCTGTGAAAAACTTCCTTCTAGGTGCTGCTTCATCAATCTCAGAAAAGTAAAAGATTTAGGGTGTATATTACTTTATAATTATATATAATTGGGATGTGATGTGTTAAGTTGCTCCACATATCACCATACCATAAGTATGTAATTATTCAAAAAATACACAATTAAAAAACTATTTCAATTCACAAATTTGGCACATTGCAGCATTGTGTACAAGTGTGTGAAAACAACAAGGCAATTAATTACATAACTAGGTCTACACCATTTGTGGCAGTTTTTCTCTCTGCTGTGTAGAGAAATATTATTTTTGGCAATTTTTTAAACCTTTGTTTTGTCAATAAAATCAACTAGAAGACATACACCAAAATATGTGTCAATGTTAACATTTATAATTTATACTGAAGGCAAAGGTTCTTCAACAAGTACAAGAAGTAATAAAAGGTTGATTTATAAGTTTACTCTGTATGGAAAATATAGAAACACAGGCCTAGTGCTTTGAGTCCCCCACAACACCACTGACTCCATTGCACATAAAAGGACATCTTGACTTTAATAACCTTTATTGGGTCAATACTGGTAAATACATACAGCTCTAAATCATAATGGAATGTTGTACAGAGCAATGAATAAAACTGCACTATCATAACTCCTAAAAATGACTCTCATTAAGCAGAGTTCAATTGGTGAGGGAATAATGACAAGTGGTGACTCGAATGATGAGAGAGGCACTTCATCCACATATACGTAAGAAAAGCATCAGTATCAAACAAACTTCACCAAAGTATTTTTATCAAATGAACAAGAGACTGCAGTACGAATTCAAAGTAACTGATAACCTATAATAATCGTACTTGAAGCAACTAATTTATTGCAAATCTGAATCAAAACAAGGAACATTACAATAAACAAGCCATGACACACCAACAGTCGCTGTAGGAGGGCATTTGAAATCAAATTTCTTACTTAATTTAAACCTATTCATTCCAAACACAAAAATTAACCCTTCCAGTCTAAATTATTCTCAGCACAGAGTAAAACGTATCAATAAATAACGCAAATTACAAAATCACAGATGCCGAAGTGCTTCTCCTGCCATCTAGGCACTACATCGGAATAACACAAGGTTGTAAAGGTGCAGGTAGATGGACATGCTATATTACACACAACGAAGAATACCACGGGTATTAGATTTATATCATGTGCATAGGACATATTGTTTTATTCACCACTAGATTTAATGCGTTGGGGGGGGGGGGATTTTTCCCTGCTTTGGATTTTGATTTTTGCATAAAACATTTCACTCTAAGATATGAACTGCCAAGCAAGAACTATTATCAGAATATTTGTTTTCAGGCAAAGAAGTCAGAAACTCAGAGAACAAACAGATGGAATGAGTCCAACAATGAGGAATGCTCATTTTATAATCCTTCTAAGGGGCCTTCTATACATCTCCATTGCTTGGACTCTTGTTTGCATTTGCTGCAGTTAATTATAAAATTTTGACAGTCACTTCATTAATTTCCCTTTCTGCTTCCCTCATCCTAACTTCATAAACGTTTTTAACAATATCCAAGCTCTGACATCCAATGTGTCTCTATATCAGTCAAAGAACTAAATCTTAAGGTTACCTAACTACATGATTTGGGTCCAGAACAATATAAACATTTTCAAGGCTAAATAATGTCACAAATCATTCATTCCCTTCCCTAATATTTGAATATCATTGATTGCTTGCCTGACTGCTTTAAATTTGGTTCAACTCCAGATAATGTATGGAACTATAAGTGAGCTCTTTACCTAAATACCAGGTCCAGTAATAACCCACCACTGAAACAACACTATAGAAAATATTGCAAAATTGTTTCTAAAGTCATTAAAGAAGCTAAATGCGTGCATTACAATAAATTGATAGTAGAGGCTGAAAATAAAGTAAAAACTGTTTGGAAAATTGTAAAAAGGGAAACTGGCAAACAATCTAGAGACATTGAAAGCCCACCAATAATGATAAATAATAATAGAGTAAATAGTCCTAAACTTATAGCTAACTATTTTAATACCTACTTTCTAACGATTGTAGAAAGAATGAACAGCAGTGATACCATAACCCCAAAACCCGAAGGTGCAATGAAGTTCTTGGCCAAGGCAATTCCTAATTCATTTGGGAATATTAATCTTATTCTTACCACACCAAATTATATTAAAAGTATAATAAATTCTCTCAAGTCAAAACATTCATGTAGTTATGTCAGAATTTTATCTAAAGTACTTAAATCTTGTATAGATTATATAATTATTCCATTAAGTTATCTTTGTAATCATTCAATGGCTGTAGGAATGAATCGCACAAGTATTATACTTCTTACCATAACCGAAATCTCTTGTCATCAGTGTGAGTTTTCATTTAATGTAGTTAATAAGAATATTACAACACATACAGACAAGAAAATGGAGCACAAGAGACAATAAAAGTACAGAGAATGGACTTACCATACTGTTAATACTGTACTACGGTTTATATACATCAATATAGCACCTTTCAATATTGAACTACATACTAAGTATTCACCTGGCAAGAGAACAAATGTAATAGTAATCAATGTCCTGTCCTTTAATTTTTTAAACTGCAACAATTTCACTTCTGCTATCCAATAATTTCATATCACCAAATTCTTAATTGCATACTGTTAATATTATACAGAGCAGGCTGCTATATTACAGAACTGTCAGCAGAATTTCAATACTTATGTCATATACTAAACGAGGCATATTATTCAAGGACTGTGTCTCTAATGATTTACAATGTTACAGTAACATTTTTACATAATTTTAATAACATTCTCATAGAAATTTTAAGAGCCTGTTCTCCATAGGCAGAGTGTCTAGTATCATACTTTCAAAAGAATTTCTGTGCCTTGCTCACTTTCTCACATAAGTTATCTTACCATGATTCATTTGAGCATTTTATTATGAAATATTAAAAGATTTTTAAGACTCGTTACTTACTCATTTCCTTATTAAGTATGATAAATGTTACTGACAATATGTCTGTTGCCAATGCTTTCCCCTAATCCTTTTTAACATGTCATATTACAAATATGGCTGTCTTCTTTTAGGTTAATGCACCATGTAGTCTGGCAGAACTTCACTGATGCTTCAGAGGCAGCAAGCACCTCTAAAAAGTTTAACTTCTACCTGACTACAATGTGCAACAACCCAGAAGAAAACCGTCCTCTATACTCACCATTGTCAGACCCTGAAATGATAAGTAATATTACCTTTACATAACCGATGAATGTTCTTGGCTTGAGAAGGCAGCTGAGACACTTCAACTCCAACACATTTCGCTATTAAACACAATGACTCATGCTCCATAAAGCCCTCACTAATCTGTGAAGGAAGTAAAGATTCTCTTACTACCTATTTATAAGAGTCTCAGACCACAGAAAATGCCTTCCTTCATCCTTTAAAGCATGGCCATTTAAACATCAGGCTGTAGGATGAGGTGTATATAAATTTTCCTCAATCAAGGGTACAAATTACATGAATTTTGAACTGAAATAATGTCCATGCTTTTTATTGAATTTACATAAAATAAAAATATGAGTTCCCTCTAAACTCTAAAGCTATAAATACACATTTTATGTTACTTCACAAATTATTCTTTGTATAGTAAGCCTTGAAACATCCATCCATGCACAGGGCAACATCAAATTCTTAACACTATATAGTATAGAAGTTAAGAAAGTTTCAGCTTCCAGCAACTTTGCTGCATTTACTACAGTGGATGCAAGTGGAATTGTCTAACTCATGAAGATATTGCAATGATACTGCTATTAAATATGTTGGATTTTGAAACAGCTTA
>NW_019060329.1:573039-605255 GCF_000696155.1 Zootermopsis nevadensis | reverse complement strand
TGTACGAGTCAGCTGTAAGTCTAGCAGTACCACAGATTTGATGACCGCAAGGAAATGTTTCACGTCGCATTTTATATTATTCATCTTCCCAGCATCACCTGATAATTCTTATTTACAGCAAATACGAGCGGCCACAGACTGGTGTTAACTCGGGATTCTGCAGATGAAACATCTGCACGACGTGGAATCAGTACTTCGGGTGACGAAGCTGAAGGTTGCCACGCCTCTACGCAAGGAATGCAGTGGTTTCGGTACAACGCGTAATGTATTTACCATGTCACGCGGTTATCATAAAGCACGTGGCGTAATATCTAAGTGTAAACGTATGTAACGATTTTGGATCTGTCACTTGAATTGTTCGTAATGTGCGTTGAGCAACACAAATCTGTTCCACACCCTATTTCCGTAAGATCCATTTTAATATTATCCTCCTACCTGTGCCTAGCTCTTGTGAGTGATCTCTTCCCTTCAGGTTTTCCAACATGTGTAATGCCAAGTAGACGAATGTCCTTTCAAGGAGCAGGACTATTTGCAGGCATCGGAAAATAAATTATTTATTTGCAGAGTGTCCATATAATCGTTGTTCACTGTAGGTTCAATGAATTAAAATGAGTATTTCAAACAGGAATTTAATGGAATATCTTGTACAAAAAATGTATCTAAATATTTACTTGAACAAACTATTAAATCATTTCCGAGGAATTAGAGCTCTCGAGTCATACACAAATAGTGCTGACTTAGGCCCTTCTCGCAGAGCATAAGAATACGTATAATCAACTTGAAATGAGTAAGACAAGGCCACGGCCTATTTTAAGACAAGTCCTGCAAGGACTGATGAAACCTCTTGTCAAAACAACAAAAAGTCATATGCTTTTTAAGTATGTAGAATACAATGTAATTAATCTAAATACAGGTAGCCCTCGTTTTGCGCCGATTCAGAATAACGCCGATTTTGAAACCAACAAGTCAAAAAATATATTTTTTACTATTACTTATAACGTTTTAGAATGTATCTCGTACTGATTCTTATACTAAATCGTAATTCTTACGTCGCTGATTTTGAATAAAAATTCATCCCTGCAATTACGTATTTTTCGTCAACGCGAATTCGCTCCAATGAGATCGATAAATCAGAAAAAACCTGTTTGTTAAATGGAAACTTTTGCATATGCAAGTTTGCTCTTATGCAATTTCATTCCTGGCGCTTTAAACTTTCAAAGGACTAATTTAATCTCTGCGGAGGTACCGGGGTTATTTTTACTACGCGATTTTCTGTAGGTCGGCGTCTTACATTTTGAATGCAACTATCGAATAAGAGCAGAGATGACTGTACACATTAACCACATGAAATAATCGCGGGGACCAACGAATTGCCGATTGTAAGTGTATAAAATATATTTTTTAAAATCCCTTTATTTTATTTACGTTATTTCGGAGCTTTAAACGTAATTTCATTATATTACTCGTCAATGTTTGGGTGCTGGGAACGCGTGTCATTGATTTACATTATAAAAGAGTTTCAATTTACGCCGGTTCCGTTTACGCCGGCGTAAATCGAGGGCTACCCGAAAATTCCCTTCCTCTTTCTTTACAGAGATTGTCATTAATGACTGACTTGTTCTTTTAAAAGAATAAGTCAGAGTACTTAGAGAGCGCACGACCTTGGAAGATTTCACTCCTCAGCCTCTATCAAAAAAAATAAGACGTCTGTTCGCTTGACAGAACTCTTTCGAACCATTCAACAATTCCACGACAAATTACAGAATAAATGAACTGATTCCTTTTCAAAAAGGTTATTAAGGCTTGGAATGCATAGCGAAACGTTGCTCACAAACTGATTTCCACATCTTTTTCGTAGAACTTAACATTTGCCGCGGATTTTATCAACGCTTCCTGCAGAAGTTTTACAAAAATTTTAGTTTCTGAATTTTACTTTAAACCTATTAAAATTCTTGCATTACCAAGCGTGTCGCTATAAATTCTAAGAATATTATTTTTTGATAATTAAAACCAAAACCAAATTACCACATTTCTTTGATTTTTAAGACACAATTTTTTTTCTTCACATTTTAAAATTTTCTGAAATCAGGTTGCGTCTCTTACAGTTGACGGCGTCTTCAAACAGAGAAACGCGGCGACTCGGAAAATGAAACTCGCATCACAAATTGCATGAAGCAGCAATTAATTTGTGCAGGTACGTCGTACAGCATGAAAAAGTGAGATTCGACGGTCATTAGGAAGTTTCGTGTAACGTGTCTTAACTATCTGGTACGTACATAAATTAAAATTTAAGTAACAAATACGAGGCATCATCTTACACCTAGTTCTAATAAATGAGTCTCTTAGAGAAAAAATCCACAACTTACAATCAAAAACATTACAAATTTAATACTGCGCATTCATCTCCTCAAAAATAACACTTTTTGGAAATACGTATTTTTTAAAAAGTACGTAAGAAGAATTATAAAATGTTTTAAACACTGAATTTTCAGTGCACGCAGCGAAATTTGTAATAATTCTACCCATTTCTCACATTAACGAAACGGAATCAGGCAGTCGCCCAGGGCATTTTCAAAAAAAATTTATTCCTTATTTTTGGTGTGATCTGATAACCGCATTACGACGTAAAGTCATTTAATTTGAAGGGCTGACACGTATTTTAATTCAGTTGTTCTGAGAAACATTACACAAAAATTACTGTAACTGAATTACGACGTTTAACCTCGAAACACACCGTCGCTGCATCCGAGAGACGGTTCTCGGAAAATGGTCCAACTTCGCGGCGGCCAGATCGCGCTCTAATCTCGATAAGGTTGCGCTGTGAAGTGCACGGCTTCTAAACTTCCGGTGCCTTTGGGTCTGGAGTTTAGACGAAAAATTTGAACGACGCTGGAAAAAATGCAAATCTTCGGTCGCTAACCGACTGGAAATGACTTGAGAGCTGTAACGTCTTTAAGACTCGACAAGATCTCGCAGGTGGACAAAGGAAACTGAATGAACGTGAATACAAATTTTCTTACTGGAATCCTGTTGAGAGAGAAATACGGAAGCTCTTTTCGCACCACAAAGTACATTTTCCTAAAGAACTTCAATGCAAGCTGATGCCTCCATATCTGTTTCGTCTGCACAAATTGAATATTCCGTTAAGCCCAACAGCAAGAATTTCTTTGTAAGTTCCACTTCAGGACAATATCGAAGTGCCCCCGTCAAACTACATTTTATGACGAGGCGCTGTCTTATTTGATGGGAGCATTTTTGAGAGACTTGGACGTAATCTTGCCAGTTCGCGTGGACAAAGCATTGCCTTGCCACTGAGCCTCGCAGTTGGTCGTCGTCTTTAAATCCACCTGAAAAGAGAGAAAACTTTTTCCAGATACAGGGTAGACTTGTTGGTACCTCCCAAGAGTTGTAATCCCATCCCATCAACATGGGAGACCGCGAAACAAGTTTTCGCGGCCGTCAGTCGGCGCTGTTTCGAGGCAGACAGCACTGAACGGAGGAATGATAAAGTTTCGTCTCTAGTGTCAATACTTTGGAATCCATTATCAGTTAATTTGGAAAATTAGGTAATAAGAAAAACAATTTTGAAAACCCTGTTAATCCGAAGACCTCTGCAGTATTATTTTACAATATAACAACATATTGTACTCTGTACCTGCAATTTTTCCCAGATCTTCTTTTTAGGGTTCAGAACGTCGTCCGGTGTACCCGACTCGTAGCCTTCTATGAGCACGCGTTCGCCAGGCGAACTTCCCGCAGGTGGAATTAGTGGTTCCACAGCTTTTGGTTCATCCCTGCAACGTGACAGAAGACAAGTCTGTTAGACGCCATAATCAATATCTTGTTCGTACCCAGATTCACGGAGGACAAAGTGGCACTGGGACAGAGTCCTTCGGTTCTCACAGACATGGTTTTACGCCGTCGTAACAAACAACAAAGTTATCGTAACAATAACGCTCATATGAAGTATTTACGTTGACATTTTGCGTCCGTTCTACTACGAACATCTTGATATCTGAGACGTCAGTGAAAACGTCAATGTTGATCTTCAGAGTTGACACCACATGGACTTGTAAGTAGATACCCAAGTTTCAGAGGAACATACTGCCTCTATTTTCAGAGCTCATTCACATGGCGTTACTATGTAGAAGATCAGCAGTGACACTACGATATTTGTTTACTTACGAAGATGCACAAAGTACCATGCCATTTGACTCAATTCCCCTCATTTTGGCAGGCTTCAGGTTACATAAAACCACCACCACACGGTTTTGCATCTCTTCTATTGGAACATAGTTCACCAATCCGCTTACTATTGTGCGGGGCGAGGATTCACCTGCAAGTGTGTACCATATATATATATTCGGGCATTTACGACCATTTTCTTGCAATTAAGGCGACTTCATAGCCGCAGAATACTTTATACATAAAATAATGTTTGAAACTGCGAAGGAACCATTAATAATGACACGAATCTTCAACTTACCTACGTCTATTTTCTCAACATACAGAGCATCCGCATCCGGATGCTTCGCAACTTCCACAATTTTGCCTATTCGAATATCCAGGCGATGTGGCGATATATCACCTGCAGGTACTTCTAGGCACACAAAGCAAAGCACATTTTAAACAAAATCACGCTTTTCAAAAATGACACTGAATTTTGCTCTTTTAGAATTCTTGAAAATTAAATATATAATTTTTATAATTATAATTACAAAGATAAATTTGTCTCTGGGGAACAACCTCAAAAATCAGACACAAATGATGTCAGTTTTCAAGCAAAAAATCTTTAATGCTGAGAACAAGAACATTAGCTTAAGATTTGTGTCCGTCAGTAATTTTGGAGTCGTCAGGATAAATTTTACAGATTCGATTCACGGACCTTCTGAAGGCAGGTCGGAAATGAAGTAAATCTGGTGAACAGCGCACGATATTCTAGCAGTAACGAGAGCTTACTCGGTTTGCTCGGAGGTGGGTAAGCTTTCTCAGTTAGCATCTTAAGTGCAGGGTCCTCAAACTTCTTCCTTATTGGCTCCAGTAATCTGTTAATGTAGCCCTCAACAGCAGCCTTTAAGTCTCCTGGATGCACTTCCTCTCTTCCGAATGCCAGCTCCAGTTCTTCATACGTTTGATATGTAGCGTCTCCACCATAAGCAGCGTCACGGGAAACTCTAAATCCTACAAAGTACGTGATGCCAATAAAATATTCTTCATCATCTTTCTGACAGACAGAAGGTGAGCCAAGCAGTGGGAGAATGTCAAACATTTATTACCCTCAGCATTCATTTGGTAGGACCTAACAGGACCGAATGGAAGAGGAAACTTGAGGAGGCCGTGGATCGAATACGGACCGGAGAGCCATAGAAGAAGAAGAAGATTTATTTGGTATCGGACATATTCAGTTGTTATAAATCTAGCCCAAAGTTGTATTTTCTTTTAGTTATGTTCTGCTGTTATATTACATCTGTATTATTATTAAATTTTAGAAACCAACTAGCGACCTTCAGTCTTAGAAGTCAGATCTACGGCTTTAATTTGTATGGCTCGCGCGATGGAATTCTTTGAGCTGGTTCCTCACCTTCCAAGCCGTATATTCATCGTCAGCTACAGGACCGTCCGTTTCATTCTTTCATAACACGTAAATATTAGGAAACTAAATTTCTGACTGGCATGCATAAAACAGTGGGTGGGAGGATCATTCGAATCCGAGGACAATATCCGAATGTTTAATGATGCAGACGTGCGATGTTGATAATTACCTTACCTTCATCTTGGCTGAAAAGGTTGAACAAGACATGCTTGACAAATGCCAGCACACCGTTATCAGCCACGTTGCCTGGCTCGCAGAAAGCTTTCTTTAGTTTCTTCTTAACGGCTGCTGGACCATCAAGAAGATCTATCTTACTGTCTTCTTCTGAAGATGACATCTTCCCTCCAGCAAGTCCAGGCACTAAAATTTATTAAGATTTGGATTCAATAACCTGTATTTTGGACACGTGTTCAGACTAATAAAGCAAGACGCCTCCCACTCAACAGTAAATTTCACAGGAAAGAACATCCTGGCTAAAATATCAAATTTTCTTTACCCATCAGTCTGTAATACGCATACCCATTGGGTTCATAAGATGTATCCTCTTTGCATATCCCAGCTGAGGTAGATATTTCTCTGCAAATGTGAATATTTTTCGCTGGTCCACTCCTCCGAATTGAGCGTCCACATGTAAATACTCTTCATCCAACGCTTGTAGTCCTGCATATAATAAATATCATGAAAAAATATTTACGGATATAAACAAGTACTAAAAAATTATGTTTTTAATTACAAATAATATCAGGAAGCTAAAAGAATTGAAATATCAATGATATATTACAATTAGCTTCACTATACGAATAAGAGGAAAAAATATGATGTAAGATTCTTACAACAAATAACAATGATTACGAAATAGTTTACAATTTAAACACGAATGTAGAGGTTATATAAAAATGTATATAGAGATAAATATTTCTTACTGTAAATGGATTATTTCCTTAAACAGCGTTAACCAGTTGATCTTTGTAATGGTGAAGTGCTGTTTTATTTGTGGTACGGACTGAATTATTAAATATTATTTGGACGAGCTTCGGCTTTAGAGGATTATAGCGCGATCACAATATTATCATTAACACTTTCTTATGTGACAGTTATAAAATTACTGAAGACCATAAAAACATAAAAATACTCATCTCATCAGCTCTTAAATTTGATATTTAAACTACTGAAATCTCTTTGATAAAATTAAATAACTTCACTCATAACTAACTAGCTGGCTGAACGAACCCGGAGATTCATCACTGAACTAACCAAAGACCTCCGTCGGACCCTGTCCTGTGCCAACAAAATCCAATCGCCTTCAACTCCTATCTCCTGCAGATCCCACTTGATATTATCCTCCCATCTACGTCTAGGTCTCCCCAACTTCACTCATATAATAATAATTTTTTGAAGTAGAATTAAATGCTTACATGATTAGTTTTAATTAAAATAAGTGTTTAATTACATATTTTCTTGCAACAAAAAATATATTAGGAACAAAACTGCTTCAGTTATGTTTCTGAAACTTCCGATGGAATTCCAAACTTCTCTATGCTAGTATTGTATCAATTATCTCCCTACGGTTGTCCCGCGCCGTATCCGTGCGGTCTGAGGCATCATGCTTCGGACCGGTGACACGGAATGCGCGCTGGTTTGAGTCTCGGAAAGAAATTTCTCATGAGATTTTCGACCGGTGTATGGGACCGGTGCCAACCCAGCATCGTGAGGATATTGGGGAGCTACAATGAGTAGCGTAATCCGGTCATAAAAGCTAGCAATGTCTGGGGGTTCGTCGTGCTGACCACACGTCACCCTATATCTGGTTGGATGATCGTTCACCTCTGCTTAGGCATGTGAACGTGAGGCCAGCGGTCAGCCAGTCGGCTTTGGCTCTCAGAGGGCCGTTAGGTCACGGATTATATATCTCTCTACGGTTGTTTATAAACACATCTAAATTTTGCTACCTGGATAGAGAAGCCCAGATAATAATGGATGTTCAACTTGCTTCACCACTTCGGCACCAGCTTTCTTGGCATCATGCTCCGTAATAACAGAGCTTAGTCTGTACACATCCAAAGTATACTCCCTGCAAAACAAAACATATTCAAAGATAGCGGTCATCATATTCAACTCAGCCTGTTTTGATAATTTTAAGGTTACATTTTCAGCATTAAAAGATGTTCATAATAATGAGTTTGTGAATTCTATAAATTACATGGTCACACTGTAATTATGTAAACTTAACGTGTCCGAACGCAAACCTCGTCACTAATGCGCTTAAATGGAATTCCATGTTTTGTGTAAATTAGGCACCTGGATAGCTGATAATCTGTTCCTTTCACAAACTTCAACTTTTCTAGTGGAACACCAATAGTCTCAAGCATGGCCTTGATAACTTGTTCATAGTACTCTGACCGTCGCGTCAGCAATTCCCAGGGGGCTTTCATGTTGTCCAGGTATGCATGCAGATCTGCAAACAACACTGTCACCTGAAATTTGAAGCAAACAAAAGAATGAAGAAGAAATTAAATTATGGTTAACCCTCTTCCTTGGGGATCTCAAATCTCAGCTGTAAATCCAGCTTCTTTTTGGTTTCCTTCAGTAAATCCAGGCAGAGACCTGGACAATACTATGAAGTTGCCAATTTATAAGTAATCGTTCTGTCATGCAAAATGCTTTTCAGCTGTCGGTACAACTACAAAGCGTAATTTGACATCACAAAGTTATTCATGCCAATGTACAGCAGCACCTTTTATGTGACACGTAACATTTTACATAAACAGCCAAGTACCTGAAAGAAACTGTAAATTTCCTTTGTTTACCTCACAGTTTGCTCTCAAAAAGTCCGCTATTTTAGCCATTGGCACAAAGTAAGCTACATGAGGTTTTCCAGTTGTGGCTGTCCCCCAATAGATTTTTAGGTCTCTTTCCTTCAGCACTTCAATCATTTTCTCTTCCCCTAGTACTTCTTGCAGGTTGCGTGAAATTAGAATTTGTTTATTCTCCCATGACAGAGTATCGCCACTTGGAGCCATGGTGCTAATCTCCTGAAAAGAAAATCATAAATAATCCTATAATTTATCTTTGTATATCTGTAACACATTTCACATTTTAGCCACATTAGATTCCCACCTCCATTGATTTAATGAGTAAGGTGCAGGCCATGAAATGGTCCATGTGCTGTGGGAACTTGTCTTTTTCTACTTGTTTAAAGCTTTGAATATGTTTAAACCAGCGAAGGATGTGTGGTAAGTTCTGTGGAGGAGGAAACTGAGAAGACAAGATTCTATACACATAGCAATCTGCCTGTGTTGGTGAAAACCCATTCATATAGCTGAAGTTGGACAAATGTTCATTCAACTTGCTAAAAAAATCTTGTATATCAGATACATCCATTTCGCCTCAAAAAATACTTCATCAAAGATGTGGGTTTGATCTTAATATACCCATCACCATCTGCAAGCAAAGTTGAAATAATATTACCACAGAGGATCCATAATCACAGTGATTATGTTTTATGTAACACACAAATGTAACATAAAATTGTTTTCTTTGACATGCTTTACTCATCAGGATGAATCTTGCATATAACACTGCAACAAGTTATATTAAATGTGATATGTAGGCCAGCCAATTTTTATTTAAACAGATATTGAAAAATCTATTAAACTGTACGTGTGACTGTTATAATAGAACATTCACGTAGGCTTCACCTTCTTGACGTCAATGTACACAACCAACATACTGAACAGTAACAACAAGAAGGCAACCTCAAATTACCTAACAGCTGTTTCTATTGCCACCAAGACCTGCCGCTGCAGTAACACATGTCCGCATCGCAAAACGAGTTGTTTTTGTTTCGTCTTTCATTATTTGCGATTAGAGGGCAGCAGAAGAGGCACAAGGACAAACGGGTATGTACCTCATAAAGGGGAAATAGCAACAAACATTCCCGACATCTACCTCCAGTGCTGTGCACACTGTAAGCGAAAAATGGGGCTAATGGCCAAGAACCTCGTTCGTTGGAACCAATCACGACGCAGCTGCATATTTTGACATCAAAACCTTGAAGATGGGAACGGAAATGGTTCCCGAAACGTTGATCGTTTCGTGTAACCAATTTATGTTGTAGTTGATTGCAATAGAAGATTTTATTCTGCATATTTCTTGTTTCTTATGTTGGTATTTTGTGGGATGAACAACAAAGAGTCGAACTCCATGTACATAAAGAAAGTCACTCGTGTTTTTACTTTGAAGCACAAATTACAATTTATATATAATTTTGATAATATGAAACGGTACATGCAATGTAACATAGCGAAAGGGCAGACTCTTTATAATATTTACTTCTGAGGACATTTATGAACTTTAAATGTGATTCGGACTTCAGAGGTCTACATTGTAGCTGTTTCATTGTCTGTTGTGAAGTTCGACGATACAGTGTAGTTTTGTGATTGTCGTCAACCTGTTGACACGTAATATTGAGATCATTTGTTGTATGTACGTATCTGTTCTTTCAGTTTTATTTTTCGCAGTTAATTTTCGTCACTGTAAAATCAAATATACAAAACCTACAACTGGGCCCCAGAACTAGTCTGTATGTTGTAGTGATGAGAAGAATACTGCCCTGCTGGGATTTGAACCCTGGTTGCCTAGTGTCTGGTCACTGTATTTAATGAACTATCCCAACTCCAGTAGGCATGTAGTTAAAATCAAAATAATACAATAGAACAGAATTTATTTACATTCCATAGATCCCTCACAGTACAGGTCAAGGATGTGGAGCATTATGTTATGAATATATACATTTTGTGCAATGAAACCTCTCCAAACATAAATCTTATGCCCTTAACAGTAAATGAATTTAAAAGTATAATAAATTCCTTAAAATCAAAAAATTCATGTGATTATTATGAAATATCAACAACTTTACTCAAACCCTGTGCAGACTATGTTATTATTTCTTTAAGTAATGTTTGTAATATTCAATGGCAGTAGGAGATTTTCGAGAAGGACTTACATATTCAGGAGTCAAACCTTTATACAAAGAAAGATGTAACTTGAGACCAATTTAATTACTAACAGTTTTCTCTAAAAGGGATATTACATTTCTTAAATAGTTTTCTGCAAAATACTCTTCCTTTAACATTTGCTATTATTCTGATTACTTTTTTAGATGATACTCTTTTAGTGTCTGCTGAATTTCCCCAGAAGTTAACTCCATATGACACGACCAAATGGAAATAGGCAAAGTAAAGAAATTTTAAGGTCCCTGCTTTCAATAGTGATGTAACTGTCCTTATGGCAAATGATGCCCGAACTTATTTTGGTGAAAATGTGTTCAGCATACTTCTTCTAGTTTAAGTTATTATCAGTTTTTAAAACTAAGAAATTAGTTGTTAATAATTCTTCAGTTGTTTTATCACCATAACCTGTATTTAAATTGATACTTGTTTTGTTCTTGGTAGTCAAATTTCATTGTGTTTGTCTTGTCAAAAATTTAGGCTCGTTTATTGGCTCTAAAACAAGTTGTTCAGGTCAGCAGAGACATCATTAATGGAATTGTGAAAGGAGTCACTGTCAGGATGATAAGTAATAATAATATAATACTATCATCAGTAAAGAGTGTAGGCTTGGATTTGGAATTGATTGTTTGTGGTAGATCATTGATATATAAGAGGAAAAAAGCATTAAACCTTAAGGAACTCCATATTTTACAATGCCCCAGTTGGAACAATATATCATAAAAATAAAGTTATCAGTAGAGTTCTAATGAGTGAATGAAAAATGTTTTAAGAAGTATGTGAAATTAGGAGAAGAACGATTATCCTGTTTTTCAAAACTGTTGAAGATTGAGATTTATAAAACAATAATTTTGTCAGTTGTTTTGTATATAGTCTTGAAACAGATCTTGAACTCTGAGTCAAGACCACAGATTACAAGTTCTTGAGAAAATATTTTAACCCAAGAGGGATGAAATAAGTTAGTAGTTTTGGATATTACAGGAAACTTCAATAATTATAAATGCTACTCGAATATTGTATGGATAACAAAATCTGGGTGCTTACGGTGGGCTAGACATGTAGTTTGAATGGCAGAGGTGAATGCAGTAGGAACAGTAGAACAGAAATGAAGATTGATGATTAAGAGCATATTATCTCAGTTATAGAATTTGATTTACATATTTATTTATGCATGTTTTTGATATATTAAGCTTATCAGTGAATGTGATGTAACAGTAATGAAACACACTGAGTTCACTTTTTGATGACAGAATGTTTCTGTGTACTTTGTCATTTTAATCTTAATGTTCACATGTACGTTGATAAATCTGTGATAAGAGATGGCATAATAAATGTTTACAGCCAGTAACTGGTTCTGCAGTCATTACCAGTTAGTTATTCTGTCTTGTGGTGTCGTGATACGTGTATGGATATTATTTGATTGATTGGGATTGTGAGAATAATCCTTTGACGCCAGTCTGTGTGACCTTCTTGCCCATCGTGTACCCCTGACATTGGTAAGATTACATTTATGGGATCTAAATATTTAAATGTCGGAGATGTAGTGATCGATGTGCAAAGAAGATAATATAATTATTTGTAGATCAGTTTCAATGTGTTTATAAATCTTGATTTTCTTTGTGTCTGTGTTAGGTGATGCTATAATGGCAGGCCTTGTCTCGTATGTGAAGCGTTCTTCAGTCTCTCACCTCCTCCTTGCCATCACTTTTTTTGTGTCTGGCTTGATCATCAATCTCATACAAGCCTTGCTGTACTGTGGACTTCGCCCCTTCAGCAAATACTTATACAGAAAAATCAACTATTATGTCTGTTATTCACTCTATTGCCGTAAGTATAGAGTACAGCTTTTATTTTTCGGGTTCTTATGGTGACGAGTATGAAGACGGCTGTCTTCTGGGATGTTGTAAATCATTGTCCTGATAATGGAGTGGCAAGTTCCTCTGAAATGTCAGTAAAATTCTGCCAGACTGCACGCCACAACACCCCAGATGGCAGTTACCCACAATGCTCTTGTCCTATGGACTGATGAAATCAGGGATGTCCAGAATGTTTCCTGTTAAGATGTCTTATTGTTACCATCATATTAATTTGATGAAGTTATTTTGTACTGAGTGTGCACAGGTACTGAAAGAATTGTCTCTCATGTCTTGTGTTGAATTTCCTGTTTTCACAAAGGCTGTGGCATTATAACGCTACATCCGAAGTGGAGAAAATGCTGCTGTAATTAGTTTCCATATTTAATTTGAATTTTATTTTATTTTATTGGCAATCAGGAATGTGATGTATATAAGCCGTATGTTATGTTACTCCCACTGACAGCCTTGAGGAGATGTACCTGTTTCTAGTGCAAAACCCCTGATGCCTGCTCAGTTTCGTTTAACTTTTGTATGCGTCGTGCGTAACGTGTTTTGATTTTAGCTGTACAAGTGTGTCATTTCAGAGCTGGTGTTCATGGCAGAATGGTGGGCATCGACAGATCTGATAATTTACATAGATAAAGAAGATCTAGAGCGATACTATGGCAAAGAACACGGGTTTCTTATAATGAATCATCGATACGAAGTGGATTGGCTCATGGGATGGGTTCTGTGTGATCGAGTAAATATACTTGGAGTGAGTTGGTAACATTCTTGATACTCGCTTTGTTTTGTGTGTTTTGATATGTCTTGTGCATGTGTTTTTATTCATTCTGCAGGGCTTTACCTCTACACAGTAAGAGGGCTGTGATGAGAAACGGTTAGTACTTGGTGTTTTATTAATCCCTTTGTACCTTTGATTACACTGTATTCTTATGTTAACTGGCTTGTTAATATCAGTGTCCTTTATATATTCATCAAATTATCTGCGGTCACAGCTGCATTTATTTGAAGTTATTACTAATGAAATTACCGCACTGAGTGCAGCAATGGGAAACGAGGCTAGAGGAAGAGAATATACATGCAGAAATACGTGCAGGACTTCACATTAAGTGTCTGTCACTGTTGTCTGTACTTCGTGAATAGACAGACACATACAGATATAGGAGAGCGCATACGCACGTGTTCTCAACTTTTCACTGAGAAAATACCTAAATTTGTCTAAATGAAAAGCTAGTTTTTAATAAGAGTGTTGAAACTTCCACATGATAAACAGTTGTAGACATTTATTTATGTAAGAGTAATATATTTATATCTGATATTATGTTAGCATTTTAATAGACATTGTGTCACTTGAAAGCACGCTCTCATCTGCCATGTTGCCAGTTACTGACCACATAATCACGTTAAAGTTAAAACTGAAACAGCGTAAAGAAAGATGTGGCACGTACATGATGTTCTTTAATCGCCGTATACCAAAAATGCGTAATTGATGAAATGGTTGCACTGCTTTTCTTTATTTGTTTTTCTGTATTTTTCTAGAACTGCAAAACATATGCTAAGAAGTCAATTCAGTATGTGCCAACGATGGGTTGGGCATGGATGTTTGCAGAGAGTGTTTTTCTAGAAAGAAATTGGGAGAAAGACAAAGAGACCATAGGGAGGCAAATAAAGGAACTCGTGGAGCATCCTTATGAAGACGGCTGTCTTCTGGGATGTTGTAAATCATTGTCCTGATAATGGAGTGGCAAGTTCCTCTGAAATGTCAGTAAAATTCTGCCAGACTGCACGCCACAACACCCCAGATGGCAGTTACCCACAATGCTCTTGTCCTATGGACTGATGAAATCAGGGATGTCCAGAATGTTTCCTGTTAAGATGTCTTATTGTTACCATCATATTAATTTGATGAAGTTATTTTGTACTGAGTGTGCACAGGTACTGAAAGAATTGTCTCTCATGTCTTGTGTTGAATTTCCTGTTTTCACAAAGGCTGTGGCATTATAACGCTACATCCGAAGTGGAGAAAATGCTGCTGTAATTAGTTTCCATATTTAATTTGAATTTTATTTTATTTTATTGGCAATCAGGAATGTGATGTATATAAGCCGTATGTTATGTTACTCCCACTGACAGCCTTGAGGAGATGTACCTGTTTCTAGTGCAAAACCCCTGATGCCTGCTCAGTTTCGTTTAACTTTTGTATGCGTCGTGCGTAACGTGTTTTGATTTTAGCTGTACAAGTGTGTCATTTCAGAGCTGGTGTTCATGGCAGAATGGTGGGCATCGACAGATCTGATAATTTACATAGATAAAGAAGATCTAGAGCGATACTATGGCAAAGAACACGGGTTTCTTATAATGAATCATCGATACGAAGTGGATTGGCTCATGGGATGGGTTCTGTGTGATCGAGTAAATATACTTGGAGTGAGTTGGTAACATTCTTGATACTCGCTTTGTTTTGTGTGTTTTGATATGTCTTGTGCATGTGTTTTTATTCATTCTGCAGGGCTTTACCTCTACACAGTAAGAGGGCTGTGATGAGAAACGGTTAGTACTTGGTGTTTTATTAATCCCTTTGTACCTTTGATTACACTGTATTCTTATGTTAACTGGCTTGTTAATATCAGTGTCCTTTATATATTCATCAAATTATCTGCGGTCACAGCTGCATTTATTTGAAGTTATTACTAATGAAATTACCGCACTGAGTGCAGCAATGGGAAACGAGGCTAGAGGAAGAGAATATACATGCAGAAATACGTGCAGGACTTCACATTAAGTGTCTGTCACTGTTGTCTGTACTTCGTGAATAGACAGACACATACAGATATAGGAGAGCGCATACGCACGTGTTCTCAACTTTTCACTGAGAAAATACCTAAATTTGTCTAAATGAAAAGCTAGTTTTTAATAAGAGTGTTGAAACTTCCACATGATAAACAGTTGTAGACATTTATTTATGTAAGAGTAATATATTTATATCTGATATTATGTTAGCATTTTAATAGACATTGTGTCACTTGAAAGCACGCTCTCATCTGCCATGTTGCCAGTTACTGACCACATAATCACGTTAAAGTTAAAACTGAAACAGCGTAAAGAAAGATGTGGCACGTACATGATGTTCTTTAATCGCCGTATACCAAAAATGCGTAATTGATGAAATGGTTGCACTGCTTTTCTTTATTTGTTTTTCTGTATTTTTCTAGAACTGCAAAACATATGCTAAGAAGTCAATTCAGTATGTGCCAACGATGGGTTGGGCATGGATGTTTGCAGAGAGTGTTTTTCTAGAAAGAAATTGGGAGAAAGACAAAGAGACCATAGGGAGGCAAATAAAGGAACTCGTGGAGCATCCTGATCCTATATGGGTAAGCAGTGCAGTGAAGGGATGTTTATTATTGAGGTATCAGCATATAACATGCATAGACTTTCTGAACTCGCTCTGGGCTTCCAAGCAGCTGTGTTTGTAAATACACACGTTATTGTAACGTGCAGTCCAGTTAATGTCAGTATTAAAAAATCACTTATACATTTTATTCAATATATGCATCAGATGTACATATTACTGTCAATATGAAGATTCAAATAATTCCAAAGCTAGTCATGTTGTTTCGTCTGTCCGTCTTTCCAGTGGATTAAACTCGAGAGCCACTGGACGGATTTGGGTGAAATTTGATGTGGAGGTAGTGCTATTCTGCACATCCTCAAAATTGTACTATTTAATATCCTACTAGAAGTGATGACATAATGACGGATGAGGAAAGTTGTTAGTTGGCGAGGCACTGTCATGCGGTCGCTAAAGTGAGAACTATCGAACAAGGCAGATTTAATGTCGCTGAATGCACGTTGCAAAGAATGCATGAGGATATTACGTGTATTCCGGAATGGAATACACTTTCCAAGCTTGTTTTGATCGATATTTTGGACTCAAGACGCTTTGTCATGTATGTATATGTTATTAAAATACAGACTTTCTTCTGTTGTAACAGCTACTGTTGATGGCTGAAGGCACTAGATTTACAACAGAAAAACATGAAGCAAGTAAAAAGTTTGCAGAAGAGAAAGGTCTGCCAATATTAAAGCATCACCTTACACCTCGAACTAAGGGCTTTACCACCAGTTTGCCCTATCTCCACGGGAAGTTTGGCGGTATATACGACGTTCAACTCTCATTTAAACAGTATGTTGGCAACGGAACCAAGTGTTCTGTAATATTTAATTTAATTTTAAAATTAATTTCAATCACAAAATCTTAAGATAAAAGATTTCTTGGGAGACCTAGTAATATTAAAATGTATTTTATATAAGCAAGATGCAAGGGTATGGACTTAATTCTGTCTGGCTTAATGTAGTGGCTGGTGAACCCTGTAATGATCCTTTAAATTCTATAAAATACAGGGATTTTAGTGAAGAGCTGAGCAACTGCTAGTTTTTAAAGAATGACTGTGCTTCATGTAGTGAGTTAATTAGCTGTTGTAATTTGTAATGTATGATTGATTGTATGTCAGAAGTACATTTACACAAAATATTCACCTCTATTTGATCAGAATATTGATAATTCAGGGGTGAAAAACCAACCATAACGGACCTGCTGCTGGGAAAGAGGGTGCAGGCTCATCTTTATATTAGCCGTATTCCTTTGGACAAGGTTCCGGTAGAAGAAGAGGCATGCGCACAGTGGCTATACCAGCTGTATCAAAAGAAGGTAGGTCTGTCACTGTAATTCTGCACGTTTCACTGCATTTTTGAACAAAGGTAGGGCTGCCTTGGAGGTAAGGGGCCGTCATGATGATCGTATCAATCTCCGTATTTTAGTGTACTCCGTTGTTAAGCTGTGGACGTGACAAGTCATACTCTGTGATAAATTGTATTTTTTATTCATAGCAGTAGGCAGTAAAGGTCCCGGAACAGACTTGATATAATACAGTTACCACTGTCAGTAAGTGTTAGTGTAATTTATTGCAGTGTTCTACGTAGTGATGAGTATGTCAGTGTTCCCGAATTTCATACGTGTTGTTCTTACTTCCAGGATCGGATGACTGACAGTTTTTTCCGCACAGGAGACTTCTTTGCAGAGAGCGGCGTCGAGAAGATCGAAGGTTATCGCCTTCCTCGACGTTATTACAGTCTGATCAACACAGTAGCTTGGGGGTTTGTGGTGTTGGTCCCTATAGTGTATTACCTGCTACGATTACTTACCTCAGGGTCCACCATATACATCTCTGTAGGAATTGGCATCATAGGCATATGTGAGTATAAATTCTGAACGGGTGTATATTGTTTTTGCCGTTCATGATAGTGTGTCAGCTGTTTTAAGCATTACTGGGAAACTGGTTACGTACTGACAGACTTATGCATGGGGACAGCAGGGTAAAGATCACTGTCTAGTTTCTGTTGCAGCTAATTTAAAGCAATTTGCAGGCCACATGTCAGATCTGTCAGGACTTGTCAAAACCTGTCCCAACCCGTCCAACCCTTTCTGAACCTGACAGAACCTGCCACATCATGTTCAAATCTGTCACAATTTGTCCAATCCTGTCTGAACATGTCCAAGCTTGTCCAGCCCTATCTCAACTGATGTATGTCTAATTCTCTGAAAACACACCCAAACATGCCCCATACTTTCTGGACTATATAATGAGAGTGAGCTGAGTTGTTTTATGTGCGTCAGTAACTTTACTCAACCGTGTTTCCGCTTTCAGTTTCCTTGCTGTTATCAAAAATGATTGGTATGACAAAAATCAGCAAAGCGTCATCATATGGGAAAACTGCCACGACCCCAACAGAAACAAAGGACTCCCCAAGTGCCACCAAGAAGACTGATTAAACATCGCACAAATCCCTTACTTTACTTGCCAAAATTTATTCCTGGGATTAAGGGTTTTAAAATTCTGCAGGTAATGCCCAAGCATTGTAATAGATTTAATTAATTTTGTGTCCTGTTATCATGAAAGAAGTTTTCTGTACTTATTTCATGTTGACGTTAGCCCAGAAAGCAACAGAAATATGCATGCAATGTTTGGGTTCCTGTTGGTGTTGGTAACATTGACTAATATTAACTGCATGATTCATCATTTACAAACAAACATTCAGAACTGATAAATTTTTCAGTGGATTTCTTTCTTTTCTTACTGCATGCATAAGTTTAAGTAATTGCAGCTATAATAAATCACATCTGAATTTTGTGATAAGCTGTTGGAAATTTTTGTTTTATTATTTTGTTGTAGGTAGTAATAAGATGGTACATTTCTCTTTTGCTGTGTTTATGAAGACAGTAATAGATGTTTGGATGTTTACGAAATATGACTTGGACTGGAAGTAATCATATGTGGTCTATTTTAATTGAGGTTTGTTAAAAAAAAACTAATATTAATTCCAATAAAACATTTAGTCATTATTCAGTCAAGGAATAAAATATTTGTTAACCTTATAATGTGCACAAAATATTTAACACAGTATTAATGCAGTTATGTATTACAATAACTTAAATTGTCCAAGTTGTAATATAAAGAAGTTGTTATTTTTGTACAAAATGTTATGACAAAAATATTTTGCTCGTACCCTACACTCTGCGAGACTGTAATAAAATTACGGTTTGGAGAAAGAAGTCATTTTGGAATCCTTATTGTACCTCCCATGATAAACATTACATGCTATACAGCAGTGTCCTTATCCTCAAAGGTGATTTGTTCTCTCGCCATTGATGAAAAAAGTAGATAGGCTTATGAATGACAATGTAATGAAAGTCGTGATGTTAGTTGCGTTACTCTGAACATTCTTACAATAATGACATAATTCAATTTCAAAGTGCCACAGCCTCCTGGTATTACTTCTTCATGCAAAGTACTGTGCGTCATTAGTGGCGTTGTTTATCGAAACATATACTGTAATCACTCTGTTTCAGAACAGTAGAACTAGCCCCAAAAATCCTATATATTATTTGGAACTGGTGAATGGAAATTTATAGAATGCTCCTGATTCTCTGGGCATAAGCCCTTGACTTTCAGACTGGTTCTGTAGTTACAGAATGCTTAGTCATAAATTTTTCCTAATTTATCTTGTAACTTCCAATAATATAAAAACTTCCGATACAAATGTTTCTATGTTTGAAAGTTTGCAGCTGTTGTCACATTGTTTTTTTTCCCCTTTCTTTTTTTGAAGAATTTTGTGCAAAGAAATAATATTCCAGAACTTGTTTAATAGCTAAAGGCCATGTTTCTAAATTAAATTTATCTTCTCGAAAGTAGTATTCATTTTTTTTTAATCATCAGGGTTATGACTCTGTGGTTGCATAGATGGTTACCAATGATTTTGAAGAACTTGTGCCTCCATCTTCAAGGTAAAAGTAAATCAAGCTAGGATGTGATTTGATAGTGGCACTGACCCAAAATTCTTACTGCCATGAAAACCTCAAATCTCAGTCTCCAGCCGAGTGATCACAGTAGTTTCAGCAGTCTTGTCACTTGCTGAAACACTTTATTAATCTTATTTCAGGATGTCAAATCCCCTTTCCTTTTGAGTATTTTTCAGTTTGGGGAACAGAAAATGTCACTAGGTGTTAAATCTGGGTGGGACACCATCACAGTTCTAGTCTAGTCAAGAAAGAGCCCGTGGTTTGTCATGATGCACCATCGATGAACCACTGTAGCTGTGCATACTAAATCTGATAAGAAGATCATAATTTTATTAAAATTAGTAAATATGGCAGCAATACATGGTTTTTAGATTTAAACCTGATTATTTTATGTTTGAAGAATTTTTACAAAGGAAGATTATGATCAGAAATAGGTCAGAAGCTAAGTTATATACTAATTTATGATTTCTGTATATTTAAGATTTTCAAGAAATGTAGTTATTACAACTTTTTTCCAGAATACTTATTATAGGTTATATGCTTAAAATATCCATTTCCAATTCTGTGTTGGACTGAGGTAAGCTTTCAGTAATTGTTTTTATTTGTGAGGTCTAAAAAGTTGATATATATTTTGACGCGTGTGTGTCATTCCATCTGGTTCTACAGTCTGAAGAATTTATGAATCGTTTTCCTGGTACAAAGCTTTGGCTGCTGTTCTGTTATGAGTATAATTTACTAATTTGAAATTATGCTAGGAAGTGTGTTACACACATCATGTTTCTATGGTGTTATCTTTAAAAATATGGCACAGTTCTTAAAACTCATAATTTTGATTTTAAGTATAAAATGTCTGATCACAAAATATCAAGTCTATATGTGAAACCAAGATACTGTGCGTTATTTTAAGTTTACGTTACTTTACCATTACTTGTTTTGAAATATACATGCTCATCTTCAGGTCGATATCCACGTATATGATGTTACATGTTTCTTACTGATTTTGCGTGATGGTTCTGTACCATGTCTGTTCACATGTATTGGCGGATGGTTTTTTTAATGAAGATTCATTGAAAGTGTTACCGAATTTCAAGACAAAAATGTGTATTTTTGATCCAGTTCTAAAAGCAATAATCAAAATATTACTTTGCACATCATAATGAGTTTATAGATTATACATTCCAGGTGACAAGATGGAACAAGGATGCTGGGAGTTCAAGTTATCCTCAGAACTAAGATGCATGCTTTAGAAATCAGGAAATCATGAATGGGATCTTTATTATAGATTGATATTTCGGGTTCTCATGCCAGTGAGTATGAGGATGACTCTTCTCGAATATTGCGCTGTGTAATCTCGTAGAAATTGACCAGTGTTTCATCAAGGTGATAATGGAAGCACTAAGCACCCCTGAAACATCAGTCATTTTCTATGAGACTACACAGCACAACATCCCAGAGGGCTACTGCAGACTTTTATTGTAAGACCATATTTCAAGTAATGTCAGCATTATAGGGTGTAATAATCTCAACGATATGTTTGAAGAGTGATGGTGAATCTTTTATGTGTTAGAATATCAGTATAATAAATGTTTCTTTATGTAACTGAACACATTTTCATGAAAAAAAGTATATTATGATTTACTGAAAATGAAAAAAAAACTATTGTATTGGGCAGGCAGACTGTTATAAAAGCCTTTGATATGCAGTATGTTTTTTATAAGGGGTTTAGTATATAAAATTAGTGTACATAAAATATCAGGTTTATTGAAGAGAGAAAATGATAGAATATCAGTTTATTCTGTTTTGGGGTAGTTAATACTGAGAAGACGTTTTGTTCGATTAATGGAATTTGATGCGGTCCCACCCCTAGATTACAAAATATTTTACGACTTGTTATTCCATGTACAACTGTATGTAATGTATGAATATGCTTGTGCCCACAGGTTGTCTGGATCCAGTACAAATATTAATTAATACTTATGCTGATGTGAAATTCATTTGGTCCCACATCCAGAGCCCAAACAAAAGAATGTAAACATATTAGTCTGTGATCTAGCACCAGATTTGTAGTGTACCTTACTTCATTAAGTGTTGCAAAGCGTAAGACAAAGAATGAACAGACAAACATCAATAGCTTTGTGTCTCACTTTAACGACTTGACTGGAGGGCAGTTGTACGTTAATATGTGTTGGAATATTTTACTCTGTTACCATGTTACTGTTATCAGTTTATCAGAACAAGGGATTGACTTTTATTGCAAATTATCTTTACATCCAAATACTGCATTTATATTAATCTGTTGTTGCTACACACTGCACTTATTTGAGCACTTTTACCTTATAAATTGTATATATAACAAACATAGTGAGATTTCAGGTCCTTATGGTTGCAAGCGTGAAGACGACTGCCTTCTGGGATGTTGTGCTGTGTAGTCTGATGGTGATGGAGGAAGTAAGTACCTCTGAAACACTGATAAACTTTTGCCTAACATTGTCACTTAGAAATGGTGACAATTCTGAAGACATGTTATTTGAATTTTCTGCTTCAAGTGATCTCGCCCTCATTAAGTATTACTAGAGCTTGTAATTGCCTTGTAAAACTATGTAACTGAGAACTGAAACAGCATCATTAAGTGCTATCAGACACTATGTCTTCCCATTTTTGGGCCCGTGGCAGTCAATCGAAAGAATGTCATATTTCTGAAAATTTAATCTACAAAACAGACAATAAAGTGGCCAAATAATAGTTCATTATGTGACAAGTTTAATTGTAGGTACAGTTTTTACTGTGAGGCTCTGGATATGGGTAGGTGATTGCTGTATAATATGTAACTTTATATACCAATACCCACAATATGCATGACCATGCTGAAACATATGTTTTAACATATTTTGTATTTACTGTGTATGGTGTTAGTCATATATAAATAAATATGCTGTAAATGAAAATATATTTTCATAGAAAAGATAATTTTAAAAATTGTTATATGACACTACTGTTATCCATGTCAGCTGCATGCAACATGAATTTTGTAATTTAAGGCCTTCAGTATCTCGTGTAAATTTACTGTTTATTTAATAATGGCTTATATAATAATTTTAAAGATGTTCACCATTACTATGTATTTTTGAACACATGATGATTGCTTTATACAAAATTTATGTATGTATAATTACATCCTCTCACCATTTCAGATTTTACTTTTTACTTTACAATCGCTATTGAAATCAGTGCAGTTTCCACTGACCACTCGACTTTGAGTATAATATTGGCAGGGGCTTTGCCTTGAAGATGGAGACAGTATGGAACTCCAAAAGGTGTGCAAGATGGCCCACATCTGCATGGTATTATCACTCTAAAAGGATCAACATTTGCATTAAACAATCCTGAAAGGTTAAAGTAAAAAATTGAGAGGTTAATTACAATTAATAATTATAAAGACATAATTTTCATTCAAGATCTGTCAATCACGACTTTCATTAATACACAAACATAGAGCTTTTTCTATCTGTAATCTAGTTAACACTGATTCAGTGCATTCCAGTAGGAGTATTTTGTGTAAAAATTTTATAGTAATTTACTTTCTAAAGGGACTACTTATGTTTAAATAACTTCTCTGTTTGATGGTTACATTGTACACAGGTTTATTCAGATTGCCTATAAGTTACTTTGTAATACCAAGGTTTAGAAAGTATTCATTTATGAGAAAAGAATTAAAGTCAGTGGTGAGAGTGAGGAGAGGAAAATTGTTGAAATTGAATACAATAATAGTTACTTTATCAGCTGAGCTATCGTTTCTACCATTCCAGCATTACCCTTGTCTGAAGATAGATGACAGAAGAGTAGCTATTCCGATGTATATGTTTTCTCCGTGCATTCGTAGAGGTTGTGTTGGATTTGAATGTTGGAGTACATTTATAAAAACAGACTTCGTGCTGTTGTGTGTTTTTATGTCGTAATAACATGGGTGAATGTTTTAACGAAAACGTATTCGGAGACTGGGGAAGCGATCCCAAGAAGCTGGGTAATCCTATTAAGCCGATTGAGGTTAGTTCTTTGCGTAGAGTATACATTGATTTCGCAGTGTGGACTACAAGTCCATGAAGCATAGTTCTTCTTGAGAAGCTGATAGTTACTGACTCAATTACCAACCAACAATTAAGAAGTTCCCTGCGTTTTATATAACACCAAGGGGCATTACCATTTTCGCAAAAGCGCAGTACTAGCTCCTATCATAAGCCAGTTGAATGCAGACCATAACATTGCTTATATTTTTTTATCCTCCCATCTCCTCGTAGGTTTTATACTAAAAGTTTGTATGTATTTTTCAGCTTTCCCGTTCGTATTACATGCTTCACCCGTCAAATTCTTTATTTGGGCATCTGAGTAATATTTGGTGAATTATACAAATTTTGAAAACCCTTGTAAGCTTTTCAGCCTTTTGTTACTTAATGGTCCATATATTATGAGCACCTTGTTCTCAAACACCTTAAATCAATTTTTGGATTGTGGTTTTATGAGTCTGTAAATGGTTACCAATGTTTCGAGGAATATGCTTCCGCCATCTTCTGCCATATCAAAACTAGAAGAACAATTAATTATTTGCTGCTATGAAAGCCTAAAATCTCATCCTTAGTTTATATTTTTACCTTGATGTGAGAGACCAAGTTTCACACCCACGTGAAACAGTGGGTGAAATTATAGTTTTGTGTATGTCTCCCTGATGGAAAGACTTATGCTTCTAAATTGAATGGTAGGAAGTATATTCCAAATTCAAACTGCTCTTAATCTCATTGTGAATACTTATTTACTGTTGTCCCAGATACTTTTTAAAGGATTCATTATCTTTACATCATGATTTCTTTCTGTATTCTGGTGATGAGATATGAATACATACTTAGTTTCACGTGTGTTTATTTCCAGGCCTCCCGAACTAGCATCCAAATGAACTTTGTTTTTCATATGATATTTAAGTTTTAACCTACAAAATTAACATCTAGTGGACAAGAAGCTGCTGTATCCTATTTAATTTCAGTATCTCCTTATTTTCTTAGACCTTGTCAGTCGTGTGTTCAAGAGCATATTTGAAAAGTAATGGTGATAAAGCATCTTCATGTTTTCAATGCTCATTATATTGTCTGTGAACTTACCTGATTTTGCAGGAGAAGTGGAAATTGGTTCCAGCATTTCTTAAGGTAAAAGGCTTAGTGAAGCAGCATATAGATTCTTTCAACTATTTCATAAATGTTGATATCAAGAAGATTGTCAAAGCCAATGAGAAAGTTATCAGCGATGCTGATCCTTTATTTTATGTGAAGTAAGTATTGGTACTGTAGTATTATATACGTTTAATTTCATACACTTGCTGGTTGCAAGATATTTGATTGTGCATGTTGCATTCAAAGAATAAATTAATGGAATTGGTAATAAACTTTTAAGATATATGTGAGAAGTTGAAAGCTCTTGTCTACAGGCTGTGCAGGGCTCCAGATGTAATACACACACTTAATATTAAACATAATTTTTAGTTCATGTTACATGTTCCACATAAACTTTAGATTCAAATTAATTTCATTGTGCTCTCTGGGTTACTTTGTGATGATATGATGCATTATTTAGGTGACAGTTTAAAAGATTTTGTAGGAACATATTTTCTCTTTCTTCAGGGTTGAATATGAAAGTGACACATTTCTCTAAAATGGTGCTCACTACCTAAAAAGATTACACAAGACCACATTCCATATCTTTACCACCATGAGATAATTTTATTTCAGGTATCTGAATGTCTGTGTTGGAACACCAGATGTTGAAGAAGCGTATAATATTTCCAAGAGTACAACTCCACATGAATGTAGGCTCCGTGATATGACATACTCAGCTCCCATTACAGTAGATATAGAATACACACGCGGGAATCAGCGAGTTGTGAGAAATAATCTGCTGATTGGCAGGTGAGATTAATCTTTCTAAAATATATTGGGATCTTATACCTGAATTGTCTTGTTCTTTGAGATTTATGCTTCAGTTCAAAGTAAGTCACTAAATCTTATTTCAAGATCGTAACTCTCCAATAGTTTGAGTATGCTTGTTATTGATACTGTTATTGGCTTAGTTCAGTTGTAATAGGCTTGAACGCATGTGTGTCTATCACATTTGCAATAGTTTCTGTAACAGGAACGAATGGATGTCCAGTTGTGCACAGAAGGGTCATTAGTTTGTTTCAAATCCAGGAAAATTGCCTGAAATAGCATACAGCGTTCATAATTTAAAATTATAACTCTATCTCTAATATTGGGTTACCCTCTGCAGTCTCTGTAATTTTGTGAATTTGGAAACCAAAATATTTTGTTCTTCCTAGCAAGCACGTGATTCAAAATGTGAAATAGAATCTGTTTCTGTATGCTTTACAGAATGCCTATAATGCTGCGTAGCTGCAATTGTGTTCTAGCTGGAAAGTCTCAGTTTGAACTGGCAAAAATGAATGAGTGTCCACATGACCCAGGTGGTTACTTTATTGTTAAGGGACAGGAAAAGGTGAGTTGTGTTCAATAACACTGCATCCGACTACATAGACATGCTCGTATTTGATAATGAATGCCGGATTGTCAGAATGTAGTGCTTGTCAGATGTAAGTTTTTCAGTTCCGATAGTAGACACGTTTTGAATTTAATCAAATTATTATTACTGTACTTTCTATCCTTAGAATCTTTTCAGGCACTGAGTAAGAATTTCAGGCTTGGCTTAAATTGTGTTAAAATTATCCAAAGCGATGATTAGGTTAGTACATCTGTTACTTGCGTAATCATTTCGTTATATAGGTGATCCTCATTCAAGAACAGTTATCACGCAACAGGATGATAGTGGAAGAGGATCATAAGGGAGGAATTCAGTGTCAGGTCACCAGCAGCACTCACGAGAAGAAGTCCCGAACCAATTTGGTCGTGAAGAACGGAAAGTATTACCTCAAGCACAACACTCTTCAGGATGTACGTGTAGTAGCAACAGAAACTTCAGTAACTTCGTGCATTTATTCTTGGGTTATTTAATGACACAGGCTGGTGTTGCTCGGTCAGTTTTGTCTCTGACTGTGGACTGGTTGACCAGGGTTTGAAACCTGGCAGGGGCAAGGAACTTTTCTTCTAGCCCCTGCGTACAGGCTAACTTTGAGGCCCACTTACTCTCCTATCCAATGGGTATCAGTAATCCTTTCCCTCAGACAAAGTGCAGCCAGTGCGTGATGCTTACCACTCACCTCCATCTATCGCTGAAGTCAAGAATGAATAGGAGCTATACCTCTTCTCCCTCCGAGCATGGCATGTAGCAGGACAACTTTACATTACTTTATTTAGTGACACATTTTGTTAGTCGCTTTAAGTAGTGTCAAGTGGTAGGATTAATTTATTTATCTAGATTTCAAATTGTATGATTTGGTTTTATTGACATTTCAAAGTTAGGATTTTAGTCAGTACTTTTAGGATGTTTAATTTTAATGTGATTAATTGTTCAAGAAAATTAATTTATTTATAGGACATACCAATTGCAATCATATTTAAGGCAATGGGAGTGGTGTGCGATCAAGAGATCGTGCAGATGATCGGAACGGAAGAGCACATCATGCAGCGATTTTCTCCTTCTTTAGAGGAATGTCATAAGGCACAAATATTCACACAGAATCAGGCTTTGAGGTAATGTACTTATTTCTGATCCTTCAAGAAAATTTTATTCCATGTTAGTGAAGTTTTTTCCATGACAGAGGTATAAGATACGTTGACGTTTGCCACGTTACAGGTACGAAAGGCGACGACTGTAGATGTATCGGGAATAGTTCAGAAATGTGTAAATGTATCTTAATGCCTTTATGTTCACAGAAAGGTTAAAAGAAATTAAATTTGTTGCTTGTAATACTTGTGGCAGAAACATGGCATGCAAAGCTAAATAGACCATTTGTTTTTAGACGTACCGTGTTTTAGGTTCTTGGGTTTAAAAACTAAACAAAAGAGATACTTCTCTCCTGGTCCAAAGAAGTCACCAGTTGATGAGGCACGAGATATCTTGACCACAGTGGTACTCGCCCATGTTCCGGTAAGTTACCACGTATTTTCTGTTTGGAGGGAAGAAATAAATTTGTTGTTTTGACAAGCATGTGTATTCATGTTTTATGTGATTCAGATTTTGCCTTAAACTTGACATTTCTTATGAATTTTATCTGCTATGACTGGGGAGGTTCCTTCATCAAGATCAAACAAGGAATACAAAGCACAGCCCATAAAGCTTATAATTCCATTATGGAGATTTTTGTTCGTGCGTGTATTTTTTATTAAGATCGCATATTATCAGCATTCACAGAATGGAAGCAGCTCATTGAAACTGAAGACTGTTCACTCATCTGTGACTTACTGTGTACATGTACTTTGGGACAGTGGCAAAACAGATTTATATTTGTTAATGCTGAACAGTAGTTAAAATATTTAATACGTTAATCACGGAAGTTCTGAAATAGATTGTTCATAGTGGCTACAAATTTGATATTTACTTATTGTATGTGTTGTTGTTCTTATAGGTAGAGAATTTCAACTTTAAAATGAAAGCAACTTACACGGCTCTGATGGTCCGTAGAGTCATTCAAGCCCAAGGTGATACTAAAATTATTGATGATAGAGACTATTATGGAAACAAGAGGCTGGAACTCGCTGGCTCACTGCTTGCACTCATGTTTGAAGATTTATTTAAAAGATTTAATTGGGAAGTAAGAAAAATCTATATGTTCTACGTTAAGTTATTTTAGAAAAATAGTTTTATTCCTTACGTGATCGTACTGTTCACGGTAGATTGTAATTAGTATGTAAATAAATTAATTGTTTGCATAAAGTATGTAAGTTGGGAAGGTCACATCTGTTCATCCATTCATCCGCATTTTCATCTATGAAGGTACTTCACCAATTTTTATTGGTGCTAATTTCATTCTGGCCCATCATTCATTTGTAATCTCTGCTTTTTGTGATGAATCAGATTTCATCAGATATTTTCAGTAGTTCTTGAATTTGTAATTGTGATGTAACATTCTTTTTTAAACTCTTTTACAGTTGAAAATGATAGCGGACAAGAACATTCCTAAGATTAAGGCAGCTCAGTTTGATATTGTGAAACACATGAGACAGGACCAAATCACCAATGGACTTGTCCATGCTATATCTACAGTAAGTTAGTTGCATTTGATGCTCAGTACGCATCGATTCCACATTTTATGCGTACCTACTTTCATCAGAATTACTTTTCTTTAAAAGTTTAGTTGTGACAAATATGAATAATGAGAGCTGTATCCTGAACCAGTTGAATCCGGTCTGTACCCACACATTGTATTTCTTTAAGATCCATTTTAATATTTTCCTTCCATTTTGTGTCTGTCGCCCAACAAAGTACAATTTGCGTAAATAGTTGTTCACTATTTCAGTGATAGGATGATTTTGTATTAACCAAAACTGACAAAAGACTTGTTGCTTCGAGTAGACTGCTTTAGAAACCACAGTTGCGCTGCCTCATTTCGGTTTTAAACCTGTTTTTGACTCTCGAGTATAAATGGTTTGGGCATGACCCAAGTCTAGCTTAACCTAAGGTGGAATGTTCTTGACACAAAACACCAATATGACAGTCTTTTTCACACCATTTTTTGTGTACATAAGTACCATTTAACGTACATCCTTACAGAAATGATAAAACAACATGGAGTCCGGATTAATATTTTCATCTGGCAAGTTAAATATGTGGATGAAAATTAGCAGTTATTTTAATGTTGGCTGTGGCAATTGAAGAATGACTACCTGTCTCGTTGATTTTATGTACCACTCTCGTGTTGTGTGGTTACAGGGTAACTGGACTATAAAGCGATTCAGAATGGAACGACATGGTGTGACACAGGTTTTGTCAAGGCTTTCATACATCTCGGCTCTAGGGATGATGACTCGCGTCAATTCCCAGTTTGAAAAGACGAGGAAAGTCTCTGGTCCTCGGTCGCTGCAACCATCTCAGTGGGGAATGCTGTGTCCCTCTGACACTCCTGAAGGAGAGGTGAGTCAACACACGTAAAAGAATTTACTCGTTCGTTAGAATATGTAGAGACCTCCTTAAATTGTAGTTCCCTGTTACCAGCGACACATGTAGCATATATTTTTGTATCAAATTTCCAGCTTTCACTCACATGGTAATCATCATTACAGATAAAAGAAATTTTCTGTGACTGATGAAGATGGGTTCTTAATTGAGTAAGTAATTCGCTGAATGCAGCAAAGTCCTTCTGGAGGAGCTGATACTTGCTCAGCTGGTTAGATAAATTTCTTGCCATCAATGTATACCATGTCATATACTGTTTAATGTTACGTAGCCTCTGCATTTGTTCGAGTGAAGTTGTTATTCACAGATTATTTGATCATTTGTTTTGCTGTAATGTTACATTCTTTTTGCCTTATTTCTGACGTCTTGTCTCAGGGTTGTGGACTTGTGAAGAACTTAGCTTTGATGACGCATATCACGACCGAAGTTGAAGAAGCGCCTATTATCCGTCTTGCCTTCAACATTGGGGTTGAGGATGTCAATCTTCTGGGTGGAGAAGAAATCAATAGTTCTCAAGTATACATGGTGTTCCTCAACGGTAAGAAATTCTGTGAACCTCTGGCATGCAGATATTTTGAGACAAATTTTATCTATTTTATTATACAGTGAATTATAATATTATGATGTGTTAAAATTAAAATATTTTGGAACAGAAGTAAAAAAAAAATCAAAATTACATTCATGAAGAAATTAAGAACAGATTAAATTTGTGGAATGCTTGTTACCATTCCATTCAGAATGCAAATATTAAAATACGAAAACGTATAATTCTACCTGTTGCATGTGTGATTCTTGTACTTTGTGGTCAGTGTCTGATGTGTAGAAATAGTTTTTGTATTTGAAGTCTTAAGCAACTGCAAATTTCTCGAAATGTTAGAAGGACTTCAATGACCGATGTAGCTCAAACTCAGAATCCAGTATTGCATATAGATTGAGTGTGTTTGAGGATAGGGCACTGAGGAGAATATTTTGTCTGTAAGAGAAGAAATAACAGGAGGATAATGAGGAGTTTCATAATTGTACTCGTATTGATTTGATAGGGGTATCACTGTTTTTGTTAATTGGTTTTACAACTGATGAGTGAATCATTTCAGCTAGGCATATGTGTTAAGTATGTCGACACATTATAAATGTTTTCGTATATTTTTGCCCAGAGCGTGCGTACGTTTGGTTGTGCCACCGTGATATCGGCGTATTTGATCGTTACAGGTAACATATTGGGTGTCATCAGAGATCATCAGCGTCTTGTACGGATATTTCGCCTGATGAGACGCAATGGCTACATTAATGGCTTTGTTTCCATATATCCGCAGCAGCAACACAGATGTGTATATATCAGTTCTGATGGTGGTAGACTTTGTAGGTGAGCTTTTTTGAGCAATAAGAAACACTGAAATGTTTCCGTGTTATAAGACCCCACAGAACTTCCTCATTTTACGTGCTTGGGTCTCCTGATCTCGGTCCTTGGCTATTAGATTTGTATTGCGCCCTATATTCTGTATAGTGGAAACTCCCATTTATGCTTAACTAACTCCAGGGAGCGCAGTCCTTTTTGAGAAACTTATAGTGTGTCAGCTAGTCAAGAAATCCCCCACCTTTTATGAAGTCAAAACGTTGGTCACCGTATTAACAAGAGCCTGCTTTTGTAAATAATTAGTTAATCTGTTAGATGCAACTGTTTAAAATTTGTTTTCTGTTTCTCCTACGCTGGTCTCATCTCCATCCAAATGTCCTCGTCTCATTTTCAGACCTTATATTATAGTGGAGAAGGGAAAGCCTTTGGTAAAGCAATATCACATCAGTGAGCTGATACAGGGTGTCAGGAACTTTGAGGACTTCTTAAATGAAGGTAAATTATGTTTATAATGTTGGTATTACTTTCAAGCATTCCTATATGGTTTCTTGTTTACACACAAGAGTGAAAATTGGCAAACTCATGTTGTTGTTGTTGTTTTTTCATTTTGCTTTTAAACCTTGTTTTAATAGTTTTACAGTAACTGTAACATATTCTGGTGTGTGGTTAGGTCTGATTGAATATCTGGATGTGAATGAAGAGAATGACAGTCACATTGCTCTGAACGAGTCATCTGTCGATGCTCAGGTGACATCACATCTTGAGATCGAGCCCTTCACGCTGTTGGGAGTATGTGCCGGGTTGGTACCGTACCCACACCATAATCAGAGTCCTAGGAACACTTACCAGTGTGCTATGGGGAAACAAGCCATGGGTATGTTTCAGCCCTTCAAAACATTAGGTTTATCTTCTCACATTTGAGCTTTTTTAGAAGGGA